>NNCF01125844.1:874936-889185 GCA_002313205.1 Laupala kohalensis | reverse complement strand
TTGAAAATATGCATAGAAGCATTATGATTGGTCAGTTAATTCTGCGTACAGATTACCAAACCGCATCCCTGTACATCACATGTGGAAGGTAATTCATGAAATCTATACTTGAATATGTTGTTATGATTTTTATGAGTGCTATGTAGGGTGATTAGTGCCATGAATTTTTGTTATGAATGAAATTGGAAAATTGAGTGGGCACACTCCAGATTTTTTACTCTCGGAAAAGAAAGAAATACACAACTTTTGAGAAATCCTGTGTGTGGACAACAACTCCTCCTCTTTTCAAGGGAAATGTATCACTTTCCTCCGAGCGAGTGATCCAAACAAGAGAAAGGGTTCCTGTACATGTCCGATCCTCCCTTGATCCAATGCCAGTACACCCTTTCTCGCAGGCCAGGGTCCTCCGAACTCTAATTTGTTACGGTGTAATCCTCGTCGCCTTGTAACGGCGTCTGGCGCCTACCCAGGCTCTTTGTCCACGTCCGATCAACTTGCCCCAACGTCCCTTCCTGTGGAGCCTTTCACGCTATTTCCTTGTCAGCTGTCTTGAGTCTTACGCTGCGAGGCACTGGGGAACGCTAGGAGGGTAAGCGTGGTGTATGAAATAGAGTAATAATAGATTATCTGAGGTGCTGTGGTTCATAAACTTCATTGTGTTTAACTGGGTACGAAGTTAACTTTCGGAAAAGTTTCAAATACATTCAATTGATCATATAATATGAGTAGAATATACTATATAATTATCAATAATTCAATTCGAAAAGTTTTTGAAAGTAGATTTTTAGTAGATTTGTTAACATTTATTGTGCAATAACCTAACCACCATACGATCGAGGTTTCCCTCCAGATTTCCAGGGGTACAGTGGTCCCCCTTCTCTTCTTCCTTCATGTCTCTCTTAGAGTTGTTCCTTTCTCTTAACACGGTCATGCAGAGTTTTCACATCTTTCACAGAATAAATTATTATTTTACTAAAATGAGAAGCCTATGCAATTTTAATTTTGATTTGATCTACTCGCTGCTTTGGGACAGAAATAACACATCCCACTTACAGTTAAATATGAATATCAGGTTCATCATTAAATAATTTTCTCCCTTCAGTTTTGAAAAAGTTCCATGTCGATATGTTTGTGAACAATCCTTATATTATATCATAATTGTCGAATATTTTAGTATATAATCTTTAAGTGGCATATGTTGATGATCTATAAAAATCTAGTATAACCATAAACAAAAATATCACAAAAACATGTCACAAATATTTTTTAAAAGAAATGTTTAAATGAATTTCTTCTTAAGTAATAATAATAATTAAATTTTATTTATGTATTATAATTTTTAATAATGGTTGTATATTTCCATTTACTTAGATTACAGACACCAATACATTTTGCCATTCGAATTAAATATTTTTCTCCATAATAAGAGTATTTTCCTATAATTACTTGATAATAAAGTTAAGGACCAAAGCCGGTAGTCATCAATGAATTCCTTCGTATCTGGTATCTTTATTGGCAGCACTGGATGAGCTAGAGATCGTACGAGTCCCTACTGTGCGAGCATACGCGGCGAAGCACAGAGGACAGCACTAGTTCAAGCCAGCGTGTTTCCGTCCCCGCAGCAAAGAACGTGCACAAATTAATGGAGGTGTACGAGGGCGATAAATAGCGGCGACGCCTAATCGCTTCGCAAACGAGCGCAGGAGTGGGGACGATGCTACAAAGCGTGGAGGAAGTACTCCCCTGTTCTTCATCCCTGGTGGTCTCTTGTCCTGTAGAGAGTAATCTTCCCTCTAGGACAAGTGACGTTTCTAGAGATACGGGATGAAGTTTATTGGTTTGTTCATGGCGTATCGGAACTTCCGTTCATAAACAAGTTACGTACTGAAATATTCAAACGGGGAAAATTTTATATCAATAAAAATATATTTATTTTCATGTGTTACAATGAACAAAAATATAAATATGTTTGCTTTCAATATTTGGCACTATTGATTACGAAATAATTAAAACACGAACAATACAAAGTCAATCGATTAATAGATAATTATAACAACAAAAGAAAGTGAAAGAAGTTCTGTTGTTCTCATGTACCGCACTGTGAAAATTAGTCACGAAAATCGAAGGCCTAATACTACAAAACATAGAATTTTGAAACAAGCTACGACTTTCAAACCAATCAGAATACTGAAAGATATATTAACAGGTTAATATTTTTTATATTAAAAATTGCTCTTCGTATTACAATTTGAAACTTGTCTTATGTTACATTTGCATTGGGATCCAGATGATGGGATTTATGGTTTTTGTATCAAAATTTCCTCTTATTCTTGGGATATAGCATAAATGAAAAGTAAAGGAAGTGGCGGGGTAAGAGAGAAGTATAAATTATAATATTTAATGTTGTGTTGGCTCTTAACTTGGGCTTTTTTAAATATATATTTCTTATACCTTGACACAATTAAAGTGAACGTTCATTTCCTCAATAAAATACTGTTCTATATATTCTCGATATAATACAAAAAAATAATTTTATTTATCCTGAATGTTTCTTAATCATACAACTCATAGCTATTTTATGAAATTTACATTACAGAATAAATCGTTAAAATTCTTCAGTGTTTTACGACAGTATTTAAAGAGGTGTTTGATACTTCGTATCATCATTTTGACCAAACATAAAATTAATTTTTATCTATTGAAATCGGTAATTCAAAAATATAGAATATCTTTTGACTGAGAGATCTTCAAAACGATATATTCATGTTTTGAAACTAATAAGTAACCACCGCAAAGCACGTTTACTCGAACATGGACCGTCCAAAATTTCCGATCCAATCGATAGGAAAGAAGCAGCGGTGTTCCGGCTGTGCGTAAATAGCAGCAAGTGACAAGGTGGTGTGCCCCAAAGCTCTATTATCACCTCTGTCGCTCGACGTGGTGGAGCGGGGAGGTCGCCTGGCTGGCCGTTCGTTGCTTGGGGCTATTAGGTGCAGAGTGGTGGAGGCAAGTGAAAGACCCATCGATTGCTCCTACCTTCGGGGAGTCGTTGGACCGTTGTCATCTGCCTGTGCTTGTGACTATTAGATGTAGTGCCCTAGGGTGGAAAATGAATGAGGAAGAGTTTGTAGAGTGGTGAGAGAAGTTGAGGGAAAATGGTCCACGATTGGATGAGATAATATGCGATGTATGTGCAGGAAAGGCAAAGCGCAGAGATATGAGAGAATAACGCCCGAGGTAAATTTATCGAATAAATGTATTTTTAATGAAAAACACTTTTACAAATAAAAATTGACTACTCCTTGATCAAGTTCGCACTGTTCTCTTTGACTTTCTGAGACTAGAAC
Organism: Laupala kohalensis; assembly: GCA_002313205.1. NCBI lineage: Eukaryota > Metazoa > Arthropoda > Insecta > Orthoptera > Trigonidiidae > Laupala > Laupala kohalensis. Next base: position 885,838 of record NNCF01125844.1, on the reverse strand, counting down.
GATATTCCACGCGTAGTTAAATACTCACCAGTTAATTTATCAGTTTTAACAATATTCACCAACTACCGCTTTATTTCTGCGCAGAATAGACGTACAGAAACATATTTTTAAGGATGTAGGTGTAGCTACTCACAAGTACCTTTAACGTAACACAGAACTGTTTGTGCAATTGAAGGTGGCGTCTATTGCATTCAGCAATTCCCTGCTTTCCCCATTCTCAAAACTGATATTGAAATTTTTGTGTACTACTTAGTGTCGCTGGTACCAGAATTTCCCCGGCTATCCAATATCTCTCCTTCCCAATTCCCTCACCCACGTCACGGTTAGGTGGAAGAGCAGATCTTATTGTCTGAACCTCCCACTAAAACAATAAATATATAATATAAAAAATAGTGGCCTATGTTTTAATGAGCAAAGGTAAAATAACACTCTAATGTTTTCAAGGATTGTACGGTAGCAATTCTAATCAATAAACTAGACACCCCTCGCTTTAAAAGGCTAGTTGTTCTTGATTCTCATAATATTACTGAAAATGAAAGTGAAATCATAGTCTTCGCACAAAGTGTCAGAATCCGAAACTCAATCCAAACACTCACTGAACAACAACAAACTCGACAAAGAGGTTTCGCAAGACGTGCATCACAGTGACGCCGCACCGCCAAAGAGAAGTACCTCGGGAAGACGAGGACAGTGGAGCGTCGTCTGAGGAGCTACGTCACACTCACACACACACACACAGAGGCGGAAGGAGAACCAAGTACACGTTAGAGAAGAAGAAGGACGCTGCTGAGGTTGGGGGTGGAGGGCACGGGCGACGAAAAGCGCGTCGGAAGATGCACGAAGGGTGTGTGAAGGAGGGGGGGGGCGGGGTGTGTAGGCCTGTTACGTCACAAGCGCGTAATAAACGCCAGCTCTGGGTTTTGTGTTGCCGCCTGCCTCCGAGGCACATCAAAGACGTTGGCGCCGAGCGGCGTCACCTTGGTGCTGCTGTCGCTAGAGTTACCCCCTCCCTCTGCTTCCGGTGACGAGAGCGTTGACGGCGTTGTGTACACAGGGGAGAGACAGTGACGCTAGATCAATCAGACGGGGCCAGTGTGGAGTCAAATTAACAAAATTTGGCACGTATTGTATTTCACAACGTTTTCTCGGTTTTGAATTCATATTATTTTCTGGAGTTAGTAATGGAAAAAAGCAAGGGCAAGCTATTATTTCTCGCCTAATATTAAAGAATTTTGACAAGTTTACGCTAAAGTTTTGTGTAGAGCATGTCTTAAACAAATACGATCCTACGATGCAATAAAAATCACTATACAACTTTTAAAACATTTCACTCGTAGATAATGTTTTATTTCAGGATCATTTCATGAAGTAAATATTAATTAAAGAAGACTGAGAACTAACTTGAATTGTTACGATAAAGTTTTAAAAGAAACATCTTCAAATGAGTTTGAAAGAAATTTATTTCATTGTAATTTTGCTTTGTAGTGAAAGAAAGCAATGTGTTTAATTGTAAGCAATTACTTTGTGGTGACATATATTTTACTGATATATTTCTAATTGTTCAATTTTTGATAAAATATAATTATCATTTTCCTCATTACTTCATTATATACAATCTGGATACTATGCTGTGGTTTCTAGATAAAACAGTTCCCATAGATTTTTACTTTTTCTTTTCAAAACCAAAGTAACATATGTAAAAAATTAGGATTCTCCAGACGATTAATGATGGGGATGTTGCCATGATAAAGAATGACACATTAATGAAAGGTAAAATAGTCGAATTTAAGCAATGGGTACGCGGGCTTTTGCTGTGAACCACTGAAATATAGGGAAAAAAAATAAACATTGTCGTAAATTGCCAGATCCCAATACAAAACGGAAGTGAAGTACATTATCAATTAAAGTAATCCCAAAATATGTATTAATTAAAATAATAATAATTGATGCTTGCTTTGAAGATAATGACAGTTACTGATTTTCTGGTTTTATATCTCGTTAACTAGCATATTGCTAAAGTAGATATTTTTCATCTACCACTGTCCTGCAGTATTCTAAAAGAAACTGTTTCCTTTCTTCCCATAAGACAGGCGTTGGCCACATCGTGTTTTGTCTTCTCAACATTCGGTATCTTGAAGAGATTTTCTGTCAACCATTATTGTTTCAAGTAACAAATGGTATTTGTTCTTTTGAAGATCCACTGCTTTCGACCCCTTTTCGCAACCCCTACTCTTCCATTCCACCCCCACCGCCGAATCTCGTCTTCTGAACCTTTCCCAAGACAATATGCGCATCGCCGACGACAATGTGTCCAGAAAATAAGAAAATGTCATGAGAAAAAGAGACACGCAATATTGCAGAGGGTTTTCGCAGACAGAGGAAGTAACCATATTAGGCCTGTGGTTATCAGAAGTGAACGAACTTCCTAAATTGACTGTTGAATGGAAAAATAATGAAGTTTGCTTTTAATATCGAGACGGAAAGATCAAAGGTAGCATTGATTTATCCCAGTACACTGTTCTTGTGTAAATATTGTTCAATTTTCATACATTAAAATTGAAATTTCATCGAAATGTTCGTACGCTGCTTTGAAATACTCCACCTTGGATAAAGTGCATCGTTTTTCATAAGTTTGGATAAGTCAGTAAAAGTTTGGATAGGAAATTTAGATGGGACTATCGACACACGAGTTCAAAAACGAATACATTTTGAGATATTTTCTAGATAAGGTAAAGAGTGTCCAATACCTATCACATTTAAGACACAAAAGAAGTTTAAAAATAATAAAATATTTTACACAAACCAAACTGAAAAAACTATTGAAAATTATGACATATACTAAATGCGTCATCAGGGCAAGAAACTGTGATGATTTAATTGAAAGTTTTTCGGGACTATTTTTAACTCTTAATAAATCAACAGTAAATGAACTTATTTTCTCTGTTGAACCTCTATTTCTCTTGTTGGACTTAAAATCTTGGTGTAGAAGAAGTCAACTTAAAGTTATTCGAGATGAACCTGTCACATGTGAAGAACCATATATTCGTTTATAAATACAAAAATATTTGAATTTCCGAATTTCCAATTATTTTGATTTCTTTCTAACACAAAACATAATATTATAACGAAAGAAAACATGGTGCAATAAGATCAATTCGGCGAAAATAACACCGGAATATTAGAGGAACATCTGAGTCGAGATGGACATACAGAAACAATGTCCACCTGTGAGTGTAACAAGTCGACTTTTAATTGAAAATTATTTCAGTAATAGAAACGAGTATTTCTCATTTAAAATACGCTGAAACAGTGGGAAGTTAAATGCGTAAAACATCCTCTACATCTTCTTCAAGATAATTTTGAATTGTAAAATTAATTCGGTATCATTTAGAGAATTGAGAATTAATTTTTAGCATCGCTGCTAACAAAAGCTCTTAATTAGTTAAAATTATGTACAAATGAGACGTGTAATTGTAGTACTTTGTTAGAAAAAAGATATCAGAAATATAGAGTTTGTATAGGGTAGTATCATACTAACAGTACAACACGTAACATATACGATAATTTTAACGTCTCATTATTAAATTCTTGTCTTTCTTCCTTTTCAAACGAATTCAGAGCCATCCAACGGAAAAGAAACATTATCTTGTAGTTCTTATTTTATCAACGAGCAACAAGGATTTATCAGACCTAAAAAACTATATACATCTCATGACATCATCAATTTACTGGTTCGATAATTTTGAACAAATAATTGGGTTCTCTCTATCGATTGTATCTAACGAGTTAACTGGACTCCTATCTTTTCGATAAGTTAATAAGGCTACCAAATTGAACCGATTTACCCTCATTAATTAAATCAACTTGACTATGACCGGTCATTTCGATGTATGGAGAAACTTCTCTATAACGGACGCTCCTAAAATGTGTTCATTATTGAAAAGTGTTCACTTTTAGGAAATTAGAGCCACGAAGAATGATGTGATGGGGAGTGAAAAGTGTCCCCGATAAAGAATTGTCTGTTATTCAGAAGTGTCCCTTAATGAAAGTTTCGTTGTACCAACAGATATTTTTCAATTGATCGACCACACACTACCTAAAACACGGATCCCACCGAACCCGTCTCTCCTATTTGAAATGAACGTCCCTGTTCCAAGTATCTGTCATCGCAGAACACCGAGTCTCCAATTCCGTTCATCGTAGACATCCACCATCCACAACAGAAATTGCTGATGCAAACGTACGTCATCAAAGAGACTCCTCTTCGATAACGCAGTCTGTCCGTGTACCCAGAACAAATTGAATCTCTTCTCCAAACAGCAACTATTGTGCATAACTCTGGCGAAAACTGCGTCAGCTTCCTCCAGAGCTCCACGAGAATCTATCTGTCCCTCGCGGGTTCTTCGCATCGAAGCAGCACCATCGCCCTAGGAAATCTCTCGATCGATGGTATGGTTCTCGATAGCTGCGGCCGAGGCGGCGTGCGTGTTACGTGTGTTATCTGGCTGAAGCGGGCTGTGCTCCACAGGCGATATACTTCTTTGTTTTCTACCAACGGCGATTCACCACGCACATACGTTATAACGGTAGGTTTTTTTTCTCTTCGAGATATCGTTTCACTGAAGTTATTTCGCTGTGTTGTTTTGTAGTTGCATATCAATAAAATGTATTCTTTGGCGTTGGGTGGTTAAGGATCGGAATGGTCTCTGAACATAACCTAATTGCAGGGTTCAACTTAAAGGGGTTAAATCAGGGAATTTCTTTCCTAACTTCCACATCTTCTTTATCCCAACTACGCAAAAATAATGCCACCTCTCGTGGTTGTCAACTATAACTCTCAAAATTGTGTCTAAACTTTAACTAATGTGCCAACAATGTTTCATGGAATATATGTCGGAACATCATTGTAACAAGGTACTCTAGAAATCTTTACTTTAAGCAAAATAAATTGTACGGGGTATACTACTCGTAAAATATGCTTCCACGGGGTATAAACTGGATAAAATGAAGTATTTCCAACTTGTTAGTAACTGGAAGTGTGAAGGAGAAATTTTGCGTTCAAAGAAACAGGGACATGAAGAGAAAGTTGACCTCTTAAAACACATAACAATAGAGATATTGCAATGCAAATTCTAAATCCTAAGAGCAATTAAATGTTTCAAAAACAGTGACTAACTAGAAATGTTTTTTAAATTCCTTTTGACCAAAGTCATTCCTGACCGTCTTGCGTCATTGAAAGACTTTAAACTCTTTTCGTCTCCAGTTCTCTTCATTTTTTCTCTGAACCTCATGGCTACATCCTCAGCTGTTTTACGTTGTTCCTAACCCTTTGTACTCTTTTCTTAGTTGGCCCACACTTACAGTGCTCGCAGCGAAAGAGAATTCATGAGGTAGGAACCTAAAGATCACGTGAAAGTCGAGGAGTAAACTCTAACCTTTGGCCGGTCTGACACTGCCTGAAGTTAGTTAATTACATCTCGTTACTTTTCTCTCGTTGAGAATACTAAACATGTTCAGAGTTACAAGTTCCATAAATACCCGAGTAGTTACGCATCATTTCTATATTGTGGTCGTTGCCTTATCGACAAAAATCACTGTCTTGGAGAAGGAAGTTCTGTAATGCGGTATCCGAGACGCACATTTCACTGCAAACATGAAAGCAACTGTTGAACAATGGAGAAATTTCTTGTTCTAATCGGATTTTCTCCATTAAAATATTCGATAGCAATATAAATTTTTATAATATTAATGTAGATTACTTTTGCGGTGTACAATTATTACGTTACACAAAACATATTTCGTCCAATTTAATGTTATATCTCACTGAAAATTCATATCTACTTTAACGTGAAAAGGAAACACGCACCAAATGGATTTGAACTAGCTCCATTATTATAGTGTAGGAGGAAAAATAAGCTAGACCAGACAAAAGGGTATTATCTCGCGGTATTCAACACGGAGGGAAGAAAATGTCGCTAGAGTTGAAAGACGATTCCAGGATTGTATCGGCAGAGACTGAGACGAAATGGGTGTTTGTAGAAGCAGGAGAAATCTCTCGAACGAGGAGAGACAGGAAGAGACGTCTATATGAAAAAAATAATTCTTCAGTCAAAAGGAAAAGACTTTGCTCTTCAAGAAGGGAAAAAAGAAATCAATACTTCAAGATATAAATAGAAAGGTAAGATATGTTTGAAATGAGTTCAGTGGTTGAAGGCAATTCTGGGATTGAACTTTGAATCCCAGGTTAAACGAAAAATAATCAGTTTTTTTTTTTTTTTTGTGTGGGGCTTTAGGGCTCGTCAACAGCGAGGTCATTAGAGCCCTTAAAACTTGTACAGGTAGGGAAAATGCAGTTACGCACTAGGGAGAGCCAACATGACTCTCCCCGCGTGTGGGACTCGCCGAAAGACTCAGCCATACCCACTAAAAACCCTCCTGCATTACAACTCAAAACACAAATTCCAAGATATCTAAAAACACTTTACTAAAAACATTTTTTTTTAAAGAAGAAGAGGAAAGAGGAAAATGAAAGATACCCTAGCCCTAATAGCGTCGGGATCGAAAAGAACAAGAGGTGACCAAGGGAGGTCAGAAAAGAGAAAGGAAGGAGCATGGCACAAGTAAGTGGAAGTAATGCCAGACTCAGCTCGGAGCCCCGTGTTCGCCAAACACGTACTTACTAGATGTAAGTCCCCTGGGGGGAATAATCAGTTGTGACACTAAGTTACATCGGTCTACAATTTTACGAAAACAGAAGTCCTGTGGGAAGATGTACCTTCTGTGGGTTCCAGCATGGGTATAACGTCGTTGTACTTTTCTCACACAACTAGACTATTTTGTGGATGGTCATCAGTTTGATATTGATGTGGAGACGACTATTTTTCACAAGTAATGTATGTGCTACATTACCTCTATAATACTAGCACCGAGACATGAAAATACCTTTCTTAATTTTAAGCATACCTAGAAAATAAATTTAGTATTTGACTGTCGCATATACGCTGTACAGGAAAAGTATTATAATCTCGTCCCTGATATCCAAATATAATGTTTTTTTGGAACACCACCTTTCCTTGGTATACCAGAGATCCTAATACAAAATTTCGAACTAATACATAAACATTTCGTATTTGGGGAAAGCTGTGATTTATTCTATATTTCTAAGAACTTTTATTATTTCTTTGGAAACGTTATTGCATATGAATGCCAAAGCACAATTTACGAACTATCAAAGATGTTAAGAATCATTATAATGAGATGGAAATACATTTTAGCGTTGTTGGTGCGAAGATGTGTTTTATAGTGAATTAGAAATTGCGCGACAATATAATCAAACATATTTAGGAATAAAACATTGAGTTCTAGTATTTTCGTATAAATATTGTTTTGATTTATTAATTTTATTATCGATGATGTTTTGAATAATTTTGTTTGGTACTTGAACACGTATAGAAGATTGGATTATCTTCCTATATCATGTTACAGTAACTATCGTCGTATTATTCATTCATTGATCTATCGATTATTCATTTAGATATCTTTAATTCATTGAATTTTGAGGAGATACTCTAGATCTGATTCGGAGGAGGTATAAAATATTCCTAAACATTCCTCGCATTACATATATATCCAATAATGAAAACCATTCAAAAAGTTACATCGAACATACAATGAATATTCATATCACGGAGTTTGTCAAGCATTGACGGGCATTGGGCGATGGCATGTTCACAGGGACCAGGCCAACCGCTGCGTGAGTACAAGGTCGGGCGCGGAGCTGCACGTGGTCTCCATTCGTGGCAGCCCGGGGCGCCAAGCCAACGCTCGATAAATGGGGTATTTAGTATTTCGCGCGCACGGTCGGATAACCCGGCAACACTGACGGCAAGGATGGCGACGGCAATGATAGCGGAAAGAAAGACCGGCGAATACGAAAGAGAATATGTGATATGACGCAAAATTGTGTTATGGAGGACTGTGGACGTAAATGCTTGTGGGTGGAATGAAACACAATTAGCTGATGTGCGAGACAATTTACCGATGAACGGACAGACAAGACTTATGAACATATATGTAGAATGTCATCCGATGTATATACGATGAATAAATAAATAACATTCATAGTCAAAAAAGCAGTTCCAAACTGCGTATGACCCCATGGTAGACAGTTTATAGTCCAGAAACAAGCGTCTTTTGTTTGTTCGTTCATTCATGAACTTAGATTTCATTATTTTCTTAATTTTTATTCTTCCTATAATCTAAAAAACATGAATGCATTTCGTAAAATTACTCATCATTATTTATTGTTCCTCATGTTTATCCAGTAAATATTTTTATCTTTTTTAATATTTGTTCTTTGTTCAAATTAAAGTTCATTTTGACTCATTTTAGGCCAAGATACTCTACTCTACTCAACTGTTATTCAGCCCCGACATCACTGTTAATTGGATTAAAAATTGATTGGATACGATTGAAATTTTTTACCTCTAACAACATAATTTTCTTAGAATGGAAAAGGGAGAAAAGGTTTCAATGAATAATAAATTTCACAAATTTACTATTTTCAAATAATAACTTTCAATAAATTTCACAATTTTTATGAAAAATAAAATAAACGAAAAAAAGAGGAAGAGTGAGGAAGATTGTGGTGGATGTATAATTTCTAAAATGTAACTTTTTTTTAAAAAGACCGTTTTCCCCGTCACTTTTAACCAAATACCAAAATCGAGGTATCATTACAAAGGTTATGTTCAGAACTTTGGAAAAATTGTCATTTTATTTTCATCTACCTAAGTCCTATTTGTTTGAAAACGGTTCGTTAAATTTGTACTCAATTGCAACAAATATTATTTTCTCGACTTCGGAACGGAAGACCGTAAACGGAAGAATAATAGTGGTAAGTCACTAAGGTGTGTTGCTGGTGTCATTACTTTCCAGACTATTCTATTATGATGGTATAGAATGTAGTTAGTTTACCAACTACCCCGCAAATGACGGTTCTCGCAATTCCATAACTTCGAGAAACCTCGAATTCGATTATTATTAATAAATTAATAGTTTACTATCCTCCATCTTGTTCTTGATCTCATTGGACATCTTCATAAAGGGATATGGATTTTATATATGACGGAAGTTATTTTAATTATTAGTTTTGTTATTTTAGTATGTGGGAAATTTGGAAATCTGGTGTACTTGTTTGGAGTGTTGAAAAATGAACTAGTATGAAATGAGGTATTACAAGTCTAGGAGAAATACAAACCGACATTGTATTACTGGTGTGTTTCTGTTTTTCTGACATTAACGTAAAAACCATATCTCATTAATACGTTTATTTGCAAATTAATACTTACAACAAAATTTATGCAAAGTTGCTTTGTGTTAATACTTAAAACGAAATACTGAAAGACTGTTAATTTGTCAATATTTTCTGATAATTTTGATTAACTGGAATGATGGTTGCAAGAATAAAGTGGGTAATGATAGAAATGTTAAAATATTTAAAAAAAGCAACTGTACACAGGTACTACCTCATCGATCGCATTGCTCTTGAGCAGCCCTTTCTTTGAAACGATGTGAACCTCATCAGTTGTTACGGTTGTGTGTGAACAACGTCCATAACTTGTCTGGATATTTTGTATACACCATTGCACCTTAACCCAATGTGTAGTATAAGTAATAGCGCCATTATACATGCACGCCTCGAGAAGACTAGTCTTTTAGACGTAACTTCCGTTTGAGTTGCTAATCATGAGACACGTGAGGGTCATCCCTACGTTTGTAAGTAAAGGTCTGTTTCGTGAGGTATCACCGGATTTCGTATGTACCCCCATTCCTNTCATCCCTACGTTTGTAAGTAAAGGTCTGTTTCGTGAGGTATCACCGGATTTCGTATGTACCCCTATTCCTGGAGTTTGACCTTCTGTCCATCGATATAGATCAATATGATCGTAACTCTGAAAGCAGTTTTTGAAATAATAATTAATTTTGATATAACTTTTACTTTGATTGAAAATCGTGAAAATAATTATGAGTATGTAAGAAAATAGCACGAGTACACGGAGACCGTCCACCGCCTATAGGTGACTTTCACGACAGTTCACTTGAGTTTACCTCCTCTTATTAAATTTAACGACTTTGTTTCTACAGGCTATTTATTTTCTATTTCACATTATTTGCAACGTTTCTACCTCCTCTGTGGGCCTTTCTCGGACAACTACTGACAAAAAATGTTGGTTATTGGTTAAGATACCTGTACTTTACTACTTATGGTCTGTGGTTCTATTTTCTGGATTCATATTGTAAATACTCTGTGTATTAGCGAAGTCTCCGTGCCTCGTTCTTGATTTTGTACAAGACCCATGTTATTTCATATTCTGTGGTTTATGTGAACTCTTTGTCTTATTTCCAGCATCTAAAACCAACAACTGAAATTTTTGTCAGTAGTTACCCGATGAAGGTTCACAATGGGAGTTGAAACGTAATTTAGAAAAAAATAATGCAACAATACTATACAAATAAAATAAATAATTAAAATCTTACGGCCTTTGGAGTAGAAATGATAGACACAAACCTGGTATTATGAAAGAGTTGTTGTTCAATAGAAGTTTTGTGAAAACATATCTACAAGAGAATAATGTATTTTTAACTCCGACACATAAGGGAAATATGACAGTTTCTAAAGATGAATACATTGCAAAAATTGAATTTATGTTACAAGATAGCACTACATATGAATCTATTAACAGAAATCCAATTAATAGAATATTAGGACATTCACAATCCTTATTTCATAGATTACTTAAGTCTGAGAATATGTAATTGATTTCAATATTTAAAAATAAAAGGAATGATTTGATACCGAAAGGTAAAGATAAGAAAGATCACATGAATACTAACAACGTA
>NNCF01125844.1:822829-874234 GCA_002313205.1 Laupala kohalensis | reverse complement strand
GTTTCGCCCGCATCTGCGGCGGGCATCCTCAGCGGTCGTAACACACGGGTCGAGTTGCTAGCAACTGACATCTCAGCTGGTGACACCCTGTTATATACAGTGGGCGGTGACGTCAGCGACCAATGCGACAGTGGCGCTAGGACATAGGTCGCTGACGTCACTACATACATAGGAGGGTGTCACCAGCTGAGATGTCAGTTGCTAGCAACGCGACTAGTGTGTTAGGACCACGTAAGCACAGAGGATGCTCGCCGCAGATGCGGGCGAAACATCTGCCAATAAAGAAGAAATGACGACACGGTTTTCAAACCCGAAATACATTTTACTTAGAGAGACTGACCGTGAAAGCCTTCATACTTTTATTGTATTTTGTATGTTTAAAGAACCAAACAGAAAGATAAAAACTGCAACCCATTGGCGTGTTTGTATAGTATTAATTCTAATACTATTAACGTCCATTATGTAATCAAATTAAATAAATAATTATAAACTTAGGACCTATCATAGACGAATAAAATTTTTACTTTTTATGAATAGCTCACTACGTTTCGACGTGGATTTACGCCGTCGTCAGGTGATCAAGTAATAACAAATTATAACCATTAACATAATTACAGGACAAATGAATATGGTATAAACAGAATTATAAACACAAAATATGTTTACAAAAAATCAGAAACACAAACTTGTTATAATATCATATTGTATAAAACAGATAGTCTTTCAGTGTCTGTGCGTAGATTAGAACTCCCGGGTGTAACAAGAAATGACGACACGGTTTTAAAACCCGAAATACATTTTAATTAATAAAAAACAAGTTACTTTTGAGTAAAAGAAAGCCGATAAAATTATTTTTCTCTATTCCTTGGACTCCAGAAGAAAAAAAAATTAAATGATAATATTTTCTTTTTTACTGGGAACTGAAAAATCTCTTACGAGAATGTTGAGTTTAATTTTGGTTATTAATGAAATAAGAAAATTTAATTTTCCTTTGGACACCATGTATAACCTACGTTTTGAAGCACATGGAAAAATTCTATTTCACTCAACCAAACTCACCTCAATATTTTGATGTGTGTATTTGACGAAATAGAAATTTCAACTAGAAACAAATGCGGTGATGACGGTGGTAGGATCATAATCGATATTGGCGTTTAGGTCAATGCAGTGGTGTCAATGACGCCCCACTGTGTCACTGTGTGTGGCTGCGGCGACGCCCCGTGCGGAGCGGTAACGTTTCACCGGGCGCGGTTAAATTGGTGGTGGTGTGGTGGTGGTGGTTTAGGCGGCATTCAGGTCGCGTTCGGGGTTGCATGGAAGAGAGACGAAAAGCTGAAGGTTTTATGGGGCGTGAAAAGTTAATGTAGTCTGCAGGATGAGGTGACTTTTCTCAACTGAGGATTTATCAAGAAAAGTATTAGTGTACTATAAAAGAATTTTCGAAAAGGAAGTTTTGAAATAATAGTTCATCAATCTTCTTATTGTTGGTGTGAAGTCAGAGTTCAATTTAGGAGTGACAGCTACGCGTTATTTGAATACCCTTTAACCCGTGATTCAGTAATTGGGTGGGGAAATTCTAAATACAACTTTCTTTAAACATTTAGGTTTTTCGATAGATTTAACAAATGACCATAGAAATAAAAACACAAACCAAGCAGTGATAAAAATAATTGAGTTTATCTTTTGGAATAATTCCTTCTTTAAAAGAAAAAAAATACAAGTAGTTTTCCGTGCATATACGATATGGCTAATTACCACAACAATTGTAAGCATAAGTCAACAGAAACCCTTTATGATACAAGGACAAGAGTTATGTTCAAATTCATGTCATAATAAAGTAGAAAAAACGAAAAAAAAAGTGGGTCCAGCACTCCAAGTTAGTTAAATCACTGGGATGTTTGTTTTCTTTATCTAATTATTTAAAAATAATAACGTGAATAATATAAAGAAAAAACAAGATTTAATTTACATCCATCAGTCAATACCACAGAACAAATAATATTCAGGAACTCTCTTTAATTCGTTTGAAATGCATAAGAGCAATTACAAACATTGCGGCAGAGTGCGAAGGTTTCGTCATTTACGCATCTCACCTCGGAAAAAAGTAAATTTGAGTACAGGTCCCACCTTAAGACAAGAGAATCCTGCGATTCAAGTCTCCTGTGATTATTCTGTTATTCCCCGAGTTGAAAACGTAAAGCGCTTCCAGGACCCTGAAACAGCTGAAAGAGCAGTCAGGTTGATGGCTGAAAAAGTTGTGAATACCTGATGATGTGACTGCAGCAAGTGCTCCGAGTCTTACAGCACAAGATTACAGAGGCATGAAAGCAACGTTGGGTTTGTGCTTTATGGTTCATTCCCTCGTAAGATTAATGGTTACTGCTGTGCATGAGATACTCACGTGAGGAATGTGTGTATATGTTTATAATAAGAGCACCGCTGGAAGTCTGAATACATTTAGTGTGAGTGCGAATGAGATGTATACTTACGTAAAAGATGTGGGTGATTACTCATAGCAATTTTGCACAGGAACTCTATGACAGTTAAACGAATAGGGATCATACATTTTAACAATACGAGCGTTGAAATATTCAAGAAATTATTTTTCCAATATAACACTGAAGAGAATATTAATGTTACTAAAGTATATTGACGCAACTAATGCTGAAACTGAATGTAAGTAACGAAGATGTGGGGGTTGGAAAACATGTCGCATGTAGTACGTAAAAAATGCATTGAAAGAAATTCTGTTAGAATACGGTAACAGGTTTATTTTTTATATTTGGTTGAAAGTGCAAGCTAAAAAAATTCAACTTTATGTATACAGAAAGAGAATCAGATACGTTAAGTATATTTGGAACATTAAGATCGGAACATTACATAAATGTTCCCACTTGTTTGGTCGATTACCTAGATTCAATAGAAGTGATTTTGGGAATAATAATAAAATTTATACTTCGTGTACATAAAGTTTAAGCGGATAACTATTTTATAGATTTCATGTCCTTCTCGACATAAACTCAAAGAACAATGAAGTTTAGTGCTCAACTAATTCGAAGCCTGTGCACAGTAAAATAGATTAGAACTCTGAAAATAAATTATATAAAATAATTTCAAAAACTATACATTGAGAATTGTTATAAATTATATATATAAAGAAGTGACAAAAAAACATTTTTCTGGTTTTAAAAGGGATAAAAAAATTGTCAATCCCAGGTTCATAGATTGGTTTTTAACCAGAGAAATCAAGAGATACATTAAAAAATACTTTAGATCATAATTGAAAGAACACTATTGACTTTTAATTAAACATATCGTACGACCTAATACAATATTTATTGTGAGACTTAACACAATATTTCTTGTGAGCTCTCTACAGAACACGTTTGAGGACCGAACAGGGTTGAAACGATGCGTTTTAGAAAACGTGCAGCAAAATATTGTGCGGGTGTCATTCCATGTCAAATGAACGAAAGATCTAAACATCAACATCTCAGATTTTGAAAAAGAACTTGCAGGGGGGAGGAGGAGCCATCATGTGCATTAAGAAAAGCACCAAGTATTGTTGTAAAATTTCAAACCGTTTGGGAGTTACAACAATGTAAATTTTAAACAAATTCCCCAAAATGTCTCTACACAAAACTTTTGAATTGTTCTGGAAGCTCTCCTAATTGAGATAGAGAGGTGTAGATACGTTATTGTACAGCTTATTTAATGATCTTTACAATGATATGCTACAAAATACGTCAAGCAGGAAAAATAATATGTTCGAAATCAAACTTTTGATTTTTAATTTCTCAGAGTGCGCCGTTTTGAAAGTTTTGAAAGTTTTCAAATTAATGCTTGAAATAGTTTATATGATCGAATCTTCGAAAATATGAATTTGGAATAGAAATAGGTTCAGTGTTAAAACAATAAAAACATGTAGGTTAAAATAAGCTGTAAAATAATACCTCTACCATCTATCAATCTTCATTAGAAGAATTTCCGGGGCAATTAGAAAGTTTAGTGTAAAACCGTTTTGGGGCGTTTCGTTTAAACATTGCATTGTTATAATTTCCAAGCGGGTTGAAATTTTACCACACTATTTAGCACTTTTCTCAATCTACGTGATCGTTTCTCCCTACAAAATTTTATCAAAATCTGAGATTGCTCATGGAAAAAGTCTATTAAAACTGTGTTGATTTTACGTGGAATGGCCCTGAAATCTAACTAAGGACGTATGGTACATTAACTGTAATAGATTTTTAAAAATAGATGTAAATAGTGTACCACTATCGAATCTCAAAAAATGAAACTTCGACTTTAATGGGGTTGCAAGAGCGGGTGGAGACGGGGAGAGATAGAAGGCGGAGAAGCGTAACTGCTTGGAAGGGAAGAGGAACGAAGGGAAGCATGCTCTCGCCAGAGGCGGTTTCGTCAGAGAGGGAAGAGCTATCTAAGTGCGTCGCACCCTGGATCATTAGGCCGATGCCCGGCCCAGGCCGAGCGCCGATCGCTCTCCTGGGTCGCTGCGACGCGCTTCGCAACGGCACCGCCCACGTCACCACGGCACAGTGGGCCTGTGCGCTACGCGTGAGGACACACACACAAAAAAAAATACGATTTGCGTGGTCGAATTTGCATGGGCACTATTTTTCATGTCTTGAACCGAGCAAACACCAGGAATGTCACATCCAAAATCATCAGGTGGAAAGAATTTCTCAAAACATTTGAATATGGCATCTAGTCTTATCGTTCCATTACTACAGGATTTTGTTTCATTTCTCAAAATTTGAATACCTTAACTAAACCTGCATTTTCAGTGTACAATGAGTTTCAGGCCATGAGATCTGCTCTTCCCCCTAACCACAATTTCAGTGAGGTGCTAAGAAGAAAATATCTCAATCAATAGCATAAGGATAGGTTACTTTGTGTCGTCTTGCCCGTTGTACACTGAAAAACGACTTATTTTCTCAATTTTGTCTGAATAAAGCTTAAGAGACTTTTCTTGATCATTGAAAAGTAATAAGTTAAAATAAAAAATTATATTCCAATTTAGACATATGAATCCCCATTAATTCGATGCATGGTCATAAGTTGGAGCAATTCTTCATATCAAACTTGTGGTGAAATGCTAACTTTGACAACAAAGGTTAATTATGTTTCTTGAAAGTTAAAATTTTGAGTTTACGCACATTATACGCATACATGCTTCATCTTCAATCCTACTCCAAGCACATTTGAGGAGTGTGTCTGCATTGGCTAGGTTTTACTATTTATTTCGATAAAATAATTAATTCATTCGTACACTTATTACACTTTTATGGCGTCTTGAGATAACAAACTTCACAGGCTCATTCTAGGGAAGAGAATGGAAATATCCTTATGTTCACTCCTTAAGTTTTCAATTTTTCTATCGTCTTTACTCTGGTTTCCTGGACGTTACGTGTTGGGGAATTATGGTGAGTGTGAGGTTATGATGGTATTGCTTGGACAATTGACGAATGTCAGTCACAAATGTGTATACTGAGGTAATGATGAGTGATGAGACAAGTGATACAATATCACTCAATAACAACTACTCATTAAATGAAATCTACTCCTCTTATGCAATGAATATCGTAGAATAACAGCTCAGATTTTTGACATTTGGACCATTACATTTTGTTTCCACATTTTTGTGATTATCTTGTTATCATAATCCACTTTACGGTGAATATTGTTTTTATAGCTAGGGTGTTAACTGAAAATATGTTGTGATCAGAAATAATCAATGTTAATTTGTTGAATAAACCAAATTAAACTATTCACCCAAATTATTCTGTTTTAATTTAATTTGGTTGATCTTCCTCGAAACATATGTTTAATAACAATCCATAAAATGTATTTGTAAGTCATATAAAGCATGATTTCCTTTGGAGGTCGGACAAATAGACAAACATCACAGATTAAAACGTAACACTTACACCTTATTTAAAGATCTTTTCATTTACCATGATGTAGCAGTGTTAGTTAATGCAGAAGAAATTAATTATTTGGCGCAAAATATTAAACAAATCTGTTTAAACGTCTCATTTATAGTTTTTTTTAAGTATAGATGACTTTCATTACGTTTAATTGTCAGCTTACGAACCACCTGCAAGTAACACACCAGAAAGTAACACACAATAAAGAGAAGCACTAAAATTGGTAAAAATATTTTATGTTAAAAAATTGGAAACGACAAATTATTTAATTTCTTAACAAAACGGGTGTTAAATTATAAACGTCTGAGAAACTTCATGAACGATATTACAAGATTCAATATCTTTGCTCTCGTTGACTTTGTGTTTAAATTACGAAATATTTTAAATCAAAAATTGATATAACAATCATTAACTCTTTGATTTTTTTTTTTGAAAATAATTTTTGAAATCGTTATCAGTTTGATTTCATTTGACACTAAAACATTTGATGGTATTTACAGTCAACGTACAAATAAGACCGCCGATATTTCGTTGCAGGAAGTTTTGAAAGATTTATTACATTATTTTTTAATAACTTCGTATCCACACTAATTTCGTAATTCAATACGGTTTCGAGTATATAAAAATTTCTTAAATATGTAGACAACTATTTATCTATAGACAACTATAGCGAGTAAGGAAAGAGAATCTCAGTACTTTTGGATGATAGATGTACATGAGGAGTATCACAATGGATATATGTAACTTCCCTCCAAATTGAGAACATACGTATTTCTAAATCACCATACAAGGTTTGTATAAAAATTCTAGGGATCAATTTCTTCCTGACTGCACGTCGCAGCGTGTTCGCACAACGTAGGCTCGGTTGTGAGGGGTCTGACCTGCAACACGGGCCAAACGCCTTTCGCATGCGAGCGTTCATTCAGGGTAGATCGTGTTTTTAGTGGACCCGTCGAGTGACTCGGTGCAAGCACAAAATGCAGCGAACCATTGAACAACGGTACGCCATCAAATTTTGTGTTGGACTGGGGAAATCGGGTACGGAAACGCTGGGCATGATTTGCCAAGTGTTCAAGGATGAAAGCGAGTCACAAACTACAGTTTTTAAGTGGTGCAAGCTCTTCAAAGAAACAACGTGAAAGCCATGCTCATCGTTTTCTTCGACGCCAAGGGGGTGGTCCAAGGTCATGTGACTGGTACTTTTTACCTAGAAGTGCTAAGAAGACTGATGAGAAGTCAACCTGATGAGACCAGTCATTGCCGGAAATTGGGAATTGCGTCACTACAATGCACCCAGCCACACCTCCTCCAAAGTCACCAGCTACCTGACGAAAAACGGTATCGCAACGATTCCCCAACCCCCTTACAGTCCCGACTTGGCACCAGCAGACTATTTCGTATTCCCAAAAGTGAAATGCTCCCTCAAAGGACACCACCACGGGACCCTAAGTGCTGTCAAAGTAGCTTGTAGGCGTGACCTTCCGGACCTTCCGGACCTTCCGGACCTTCCGGACCTTCGGACCTTCCGGAATCCGCCTACATGGGAACCTTCGAGTCGTGGAAAAGCCGCTGGCAAAAGTGTGTCGACGCTCAAGGGATGTACTTTGAAGAATTTTGAAGTATTATAGCAATATCTGAAATAAATCTATTTTCCCGATACTTTTTATAGAAACCTTGTATTTACTGTAAGGAACCTGTATGAATGATATTATTGGATTCTAAATAGCTTTATAGATTATTTTTCGTGAACACAAACAATTTTTCTTTTACCGTGTGTAGAAAATTGTAAAATCTAAAAAGGAACACGCCAATATCCCTCATCGTGACTCCATATTCCTCCATCCCTCCATTGCTCGTCAAGAGGGACACAGGGCAGTGTCCTCCTTGAATCTGGCCTTCCGCTTCTTCCTCCGCCGTCTTCCTCTCCTCTACCCGCTAGGAGCGCTCCTGCTGCCGCCTCCGTTAACGAGGGCTCTTCGTCGCACCCGACGCCACCAAGCCTCCCCCCGACCCTCACCCCTCACGATGAGTGCAAGGGGAGATGGCGCGATTTCAAGGAGATGGCATGGCGGACACGATGGCTCTTGCACTTGCTGTATTAGGCAGAGGAATATTGTTGTGTAGTGTTTATATTTACTCATATAATAATAAAAATATTGTCAAAAATGCAGTTACAAACTGTGTAAGACCACGTGGAGGACAATAAACGAATTTATTATTCGGAAGTAAGCCGGGGAATATCCCATCAATTCCGATCAAGAGTGTTAAAGCAGATGCGTATTTAATATTTCAGCTCACTCCTAATTTAAGGAAAAAATAGTTTCGCGTTATAATATCAATAGTGTACCAACAAATTTGTATTAAATAAAACACCATAAAGTTATTTCACAAGTACGAGTTATTATCTTGATTTTTCGGAAAATATTGTTTATGAATGGTAACTATTAAAATAGCTCTACAGTCGAGATTAGTGTCCACCGCCCCTAGACATGAGCCTAGGGAGCTTGTACATTAAATCCACCTCTACCCGAAGGAAAATCGGAGAAAAACGCAGGTCAGGATAGTGATATTTCTGTATCGCTTTTTTGAAAACGACATGCTGTTGGTTATAAAAACGATATCATACAATGTGACTCTAAAGTTCTGTGATAATTTTTGAATAGACAGTGCCGTATACTGAATTGGTTGTACTTTTCTACACACAGAGTTCAAACAAATATTAAAAAGGTATAAAATTATGTTTTATTATCTTTTTCAGCTTATATGAATATTTGCCACAGAGGAGCATCGGGGTTCGTAGCATTTGTTGACATGAA
Source organism: Laupala kohalensis (assembly GCA_002313205.1). NCBI lineage: Eukaryota > Metazoa > Arthropoda > Insecta > Orthoptera > Trigonidiidae > Laupala > Laupala kohalensis. The sequence continues at coordinate 865,470 of NNCF01125844.1, read as the reverse complement.
ACGCATATGCTTATACTATTGATTTGCTTTATATGTTTTTATTTCTCATTTAAAGAAACTTTTCTCCTGCAAATGATCATGTGACACAGATACACATAGCGGAATTAGTTCAGAGGAATAACTATACATGCATTGTTTTACATTAAAATAAATACTGTAATAAATGAGACAATTTCAGACCGCTTCTTCTTTTTTTGTGGGTCTTTAAGGGCTCGTCAACAGCAAGGTCATTAGAACCTAAGATCGCTTCTATATTCCATAATACCACCACATCGCTATTTTCATACAAACAGTCATGTTGTATTATAACGAACTCTGTTAATATTACCAACTACCAAAATCCAGTGACAGATTATTACATGTTTTAGGGTTATGTCCTAACTGACTTCAATGTTAAATGTATTTACAAGGCGACAAAAGATTAAAAAAATGCTGAGGTAGAAAATGAAATACATCACATACCATGTGGAAATCATACCAATATTCTTGTACGTTAGGATACATACGTCACAGAGCTATAAGAAATCTCGCATATCTTTGAGTGTTCTGTTTAATTATGAATATGAACGAATTAATTTGAATGAATGACTCAGATCTTCCGTTAGTGAAAGGAATTGGATTTATTATTGCTGCCCTGAGGAAGTTATATGACGAATCAATAATGAGGGAGGAGCTTTGAGAGTACAAGGCAAGTGCAACATGTTTTAAACCTAAGCCGAGAGCAACTGATCTTAACTACTGTGTTAATATTTTATAATATTCGATTTCTGCAGAAACTTGATATTTCCATTTTCTCATAAAAAATCTTCCGCATTGTTTTTACACTCCTGAGCATAATTACCAATTGAACACCACCTCATTAACATCTAGGTTTGAAAAGAATATACATGTTTAATATGTTTCACATTGCATAAAATTAAGGACACAAAGAGCGACTACGGGTGAAACTTTCCAGCTAGCTCGCTGATGCGCAGCCATCAATAGGGGGGAAGACCTCCAGCAAGTGAGGCGAATCAATAAATACGCAATGATATATAAAATAATATTTTATAATGCATAAAATAATATACGAATGAACAATAAACCTCAATATGTATTATCATCAAAAGTTCTTTTTTTTCTTTTTTTCTTAGTTTTGCAACTGCGATTATTCTTTAAATTATGTTACATTGGTTTCTAAATTGGACATAAAATAGGATGTAATTAGACATAAATTTGAAGGACCGGGTTTATTCACTTAAATGTTAAATTATTTGCAATAAATTTCTAGTTTTTGCTATGTAATAAATATGCTATATTTTTTTCTTTCTCTTCATTTATTTCATTGTTTTGTTTAATTTTTTATTACTTTGCGAAACTTTTATATTTTATTTTATAACCATTGCTTAAAGAACCTTTGTGGATGACTGTAACATTTACAAGAAAAAAAGAAAAGAACTGTTTGATTGAAATCATAATAATTGCTCTACTTGGACTATGAAGACAAATAAGCAATAAATCACCAACGCTGTAATAAATTTAGTTTAAAATTCTTTGCTTTCTAATCTATGAAATAAAATTAGAAGCTGACATTCTATTAGTTTCTAAACGTAATATATCCCTTCTTTTTTTACAAGATCAATAAAAAGTTTAAGGTATATATAAATTTCACATGTATAATACTATTTTACTGACATAATTGTGTTTTTTTAATTGGAGAATTTGACCAAAGTTTCTATATTTACACAGTTCCTATTCCGTCGTTTGACCAAGTCCCCCACCACCAATACTCCCACTCACACACCACCACGTCACATACTCATTTTATTTTCATTCATATTTAGGCATCCATTGTTTATGGTTACTCAATAACTTTCTTTGCTCCGGATTTTCTCCGTACGAATACTTATTTTATCTCCAGTTATATATCCCTATCTCCAAGATGTTCATTATTATGGGATAAATTACTTAACCCTCCCTCTTTAATGAGGAAGTAATTTAGTAGTATAATTACTTCACTTTATCTTACCTTAGTCGGCCATTATCGTATATCTTCCTTATATGCACTCGTGCCTTCAAAAATTCCCATGTAAATGGAAGAAAATTAAAATAATTCATTAAAATCGAATATATGTAAATTTTATAATTTAAGCCATTCTGTTTTTGCATTTTGAGATCAAAAAAAGTCATTCAACTCTTGATTTGTGAGTTAATTTCCGTTCTTTCTTAATGATCATGTCACATTTCTTTCCATTATCGACCATAAAAGTTCTTTTGAAGAGAAGGGATTTGGTTGGTTTAACGCGTCTTTAGTTAGGAGACGTAGAATCACAATCCTCTTCAAGTATTTAAGAGTGTGTTTCTTTACATGGCTCACATACGAAATAAATCAGATATTTACCATGTTATTTCTTCTCATTTCATATATAAGGGTGTCAGCCTTTATTTATATTAATTAACTAAAAAATACATAAAATAAACTAACAGATTTGTTCTCCTTCCCCAATTAAAGGACTTTTCGTATTTCTTGCAATAACTTTATATTATATTTTCTAATTTAATATTTTATTGCAAATAGCAGGCTTAGTATATGAATAAAGCGAATTTGTTTTAAGATCGTGTGGTCTCATTACCATAAACAGAAACATTACACAAAAGATAACAATACGAGATTATTTGTTGGTATGCGGAAAATGTATGCTAGTACATTGAAATCAATTTATGTAACATAAAGTGATGAACGTTAAATTGAGAGTTCAACGTTTACACAATTGCGATTTAGAAATACATTTTCACGATTATAATAACAAATAAAATAAGTATAGTGTAAATGTTTGTCGCAATATCCTTGTGCTTCCTATCCTCTGATCGCTAACAGAAATGTGTTAATTCAACGCAACTCGAACATCTACATGTGAAGTATTTGTAGTATTAAATTAACTTAACCTTAAATATTAGACTCCAAATTTTACTCGATTTTCTTTTCGGGTTGAGGTTCAAGTATGTCTTAAAATTACGAATTTGTCCCTAAAATAATTGGGTTTGAAATCGCTTTTCACTTGGAAGTCCGACCGGAATTTTTGGACATAGTGAAATCAAGAATTATGGAATTTTCAAAAACGTCAATATGCCACTTAAAAGGCGAAACTACATCATAGAACCTACTTAATTCATTTAAATAAAATGCGTGGTTTTTTTTATCAATACTACGAAATCCCAAGTGTTTGAACTGGATGCATACAATACGGTAAATGATGAATTGACGCACGTTAAACGCTTATTATAATCTTGTTTTAATGAACGCCAAGGATAAAAGAAAAAAAAAACGCCAATTTTACCTTGGTTTCTATTCACATATTTCTCCTTGTATTATCCTCCCACAATCGAGTTCCAATGTTTGCTTCACATGTAAGAGATGTGTGCACCGCCTGGCAAGGGAACTGCGAAGCGAATACCGCGCGCGCGCGAACTAGTTTTGTGTCAGCATCAGATAAATGGTTGGCATTTGTCTATATCAGCTGTATCAGGGAAGAACTCACCAATCATCCGGGTCGTTATGCGGCAAAAAAGCGTAGCAGCAATTTTGTTTATCTGAAGTGCCTCAGGGGAAAAGACGACGATGTGAATCAGTGTATGGCAATGCAGGAAGAATATCTTGCGTGGTAATATGACAGACGAAGAGGATATTCATTTTTCTCTTATTACTTAATAATTACTTATCACGTGGAGCGGACGCAATAAGTATACGTCAGTACTGGAAGTAGATTTTGTATTAGATGAACACTGAGTAATAAATTGAACTTGACTGTATTGAATACAAAACTGTTGCATTTACGCCACATAAACATTGGGGCGTATTAAAATTTGTGTGTATGGTACTGTACAAAAAATTAAGCAATAATAACCACAGAAAAAATATACTATGGATGTTTCAATTTAATTGCCAAATTCGGGTAGAGGGCAGTCCAACAACTTTATTTCCGTTCATTCAAAGATTCTTTTCTTTTCACTCGGAATACTTCAATAACATTACTCCATTCTTGCAATTTAATGGCATAATTGTTTCACAAACGTGGTATTTAATCTAGACAAAGATATCATTGATTCAATATTATTTTAGAGATAGCATAACTCTATTAGACTCAATACGGAACATAAGAGGAAACACCATATTTTATGTGACGTAGTTGCACATTCTGTGACGTTGTAATATAAAATATAATTAAAAAATACGTACGTTTTATGGGAAATGTATGTTAATGAAAGTGACTGACAAGACTCGTAGGCAATAGCGTTCAATCGTAGAAAAATCATTGTAATAATTGTGAAATATAATATAAGAAATGGGAATGTTTGTTGAATATCATCAACTTACGTATGTAACTAACATTTGAAATATACGAGTTGGCGTTTATGTGCTGGCACTAACATGATGAAACACGATTGAATATTATTATTATTATTATTATTATTATCATTATCATCATCATCATCATCATCGTTACTCTACACGTCATAATTGTGGTATACTCAGTTGGCTATAAATCCATTCCAGGTTGTACCGAGATTCCTTAGGAATAGGTCCGAAAGATGTTAGGGTTCTCATAACTCCTTTCGCAGAATGTGGGCAGTTTCCAACATATCTTGCATTGTTTCACTTATTATTATTATTATTATTATTATTATTATTATTAATATTTTTATTTAGTTCTCTCAACTTGTGTTGGTTTTTCTCTCAGCAGTGGATTATTAAATCAAGTTCTGCTGGGAGGAAGAATCTATTTCAGGTCCAAGAACTTTCTGGTAATGTGGGCTGAGGACAGAAGGACGCTGTGTTGCAATCTATTTATTATATTGGTGTTGATTTTAAGTTTTTTAATGGAGTCGACCAGGGATTGGGGTACTAGTCCTAGGGTAGATAAAATGATAGGCACTATGATCACTTCTTGAACATTCCAGATTCTATTTTTTTATTATTAGTGGATTATTATTATTATTATTATTATTATTATTATTAGGGTACGATGGAATAGAATGAATTAACATAAAGGACTAAATCAGTTTTACCAAAATATATGCCTTACGCTGGATTTGAACAGGGGAATTAACACTTTGAAACCTTCACCGCGATGTGGGTGTTTCGTTAACAACCCTATTAGTCCTAAATGCAAGTCAACATGTATCCTCATTCCAGATTATCACGGTGCTCATGCATGCTTGCGCATTTTGGGAGAACATTCACCCTCAGAGAGTCTAAGAACGTGGAGAAGCGTGTCCGTGGATAGCATCGCCACTCTCCGTTGACATGTTATCTGCAGTTCCAGAATCGTGTAGAGCGAGGGTGTGTGTGGGGGATGGGGAGTGTTGGGCAGTTCTAAGGTGAAGGGAGGGAAGACTTTTCGACCTCCTCCTTCGCACATCAGTGCTGACGCAGCGTCTCTCCAGGGGCCAGAGACATCTTCCGGGGATTGGCGCGGACAGCCGGCCTCCCAGCGACGCCACACCGTGCGTCCTCGCCCCATATCCCTCCCACTCGTTTGCTCGCCTGCCGACGTTTCTACTTGGAACAGCTCGCTCCACGGAGGGAGGGGAGTTCCTACTATGGACGAGGAATGCAAAACGTGGAAAAGGGAGGGGAGGAAAGAAGCCGTGAAGTAGGTCCGAGTCTGCTTCGGCGCTCCTGGCGGATATGGAGATGAAGCAGATGAGACACCTGACCAAGATAGTAACTGCGGAATCAGGTACCTTGATAAGGGAGAGGGGTGTGCTTCGGGCACCTGGACCCCTCCCAAATTAAAAAAAAAGAAGTTTTTATTAAAGTATTCCATTTGTTCAAATTATTAATTGTGCTGTATAAATTACGTAACGCAACCTCAGAGGGAGGGAATATGGCATTTTTGATATCGTTAAGGTGTGTTAGGGTGGGAAAAGGGCTTAAGCTTGGTGTTTCTTTTGTAAGACACTTTTAACTTAAAGTTTTGTCCCTGTTGCTCTTATACTCAACCACTCAGTGGGAGAACAAGCAAGGAGGGTTAGCAATAAAGGGAGAACGAGTTATCGTTACATATGCGCTATAAAGGGGACGAGCGAAGTTTTAAAATGTTAATTTTTGCCTTACGAAATTTGTAGATGACCTGTAATGTGGTATTTGTTAATTAATTAGTAACAGGAACTAAGGAATTGAAAAATTTAATATATTTTAAGGACATATAACTTTTAAGTCAACGTTAATATTACTTGGCGATTGGTATGATCCCCTTCCAAATGAACTTTATCTATGGGAATTCACTTAATAATATTTGTTCGAAATGAAAAACATTATAAAAATATACGTCGGTTGAATAAAGTAGACAATGGAGTAATTGATTTGTGATTTCAAACCAAGAGTTCTGATTTATTCAATAATAACTCTGTAATAAATATTATTCTTTTCCACATGTCAATAAATATGAACAAAATGAGTTTTATTGCACAGCATGTGCGTGATTGAATTCACACTATCGTAGTGCAATTTTATTTTTATAGCGGATGGTTTATTGGTATTGTGCACCGACCTGGACTTCACGTATAATTATTCTTTAGAGTATGTTCTCTACATTTTTACAAATGTTTAAATACAAATCAAGTTTTGTTCGCCAAAGTTGAAAAGCGCCAATCTGTGGACTTCACTGCTGTTCAATTCCTAAACAGAATATAAATATGACCCAACTGAGGAGATAAATTCTCAATAAAATTTTCCTAGGTCAATGTACCCAAGAAAAACAAACTTCTTTTTGTGAGAAAAATTCTCTGAAAAAATATTTAAAAATTAATACTTCCTTTGTAGTAAAAAATGTTAAAGACTGTATGAAATCAATATAAAAGCTTCAAAATGCGTGGTGATAATGTGAAACTTACATAAAAAGTTATTTGAATGTTCGAGGTATGCTATTTTTTCGTAGCCAACAAACATAATTAAGTATTAATTAAATGAAATAAACAGCATTACAAAGAAGAAGAAAGTTAATTAAACATTGTCTCATTTTGTAATGTTACCTAATGTACTGGGAAGTTGTTATTTGGAAAGTTTCAACACAGAAAATGGAAACAAGTTTAAATTATTATTATTATTGTTATTACTTAGTTCTCTCAACTTGTATTGGTTTTTCTCTCAGCAGTGGATTATTATTATTATTATTATTATTATTATTATTATTATTATTATAGGACATTAGTAGAGGATATTACTACCGGTACTATGTAAACTCTCTCCATATTCCATATCCTTTGTATTTCTGCTTTAAAGTCACTATTTCTGATATTTTTCCCGAATTGTTTTCTGAAGGTTGTGAGTATTTGGCACAGCTATGTCTATCAAATATGCAATCTTTGTTACTTGATCTTTTAGCACTATGTCTGGTCTGTTGTTATAAATTGTACGGTCCGTGATTATTGACTTGTCATAATAGAATTTGAAGTTTGTTGATTCTAAAACCTCAGCCGGCTCATATTTGTAATAAGGTGTACTATTTTCTATAAGACAATACTTTAAAGCTAATGCTTGGTGAATTATGTTAGCCACCTATGGTGATGTAAATAATCAGTTTGTGCCAACATATTACAAGCTCCGGTTATACGTTTAATTGTTTCAGAAGCAGTTCCACATTTCCTGCACTTATTTTCTATATGGGGATCCTGCATAATATATTTCTTATAGTTCCTAAAGGGAATAGCTTATCCTGAATGATCATAACAAACCCTTCTGTTTCAAGAAGAAGCTCCCCTCACCTGAGTCATGCGTTCCGTGTAGTACCATGCTCTTCCATTCCAAAATTTTGTCTGCATCTGTGGAAATTTGTTCACTATGTTTCTAGATTCTAATAGGTTTAATGGAGAGTAATTTTTGTCTGAGCTGCAAATGCTGGCGTGCAGTGAGGATTCCTTCATCCGTTCATGAAAATGAGAACGAAGTTGAGCAATCTTTTGTGTAGATTTTTTATATTTATAATTCCTCTTCAACTTTCATCTCTTGGAAGTGTCATTCTCATATTACTTGATTGTGCATGGTGTTTCCGATGGTCTGGCAATTTACCCGCAATTTTCTGTGCAGATTTTTCAAATCAGTAGTCGACCAAGATATTATCCCAACGAATAAGTTAAAATTACATATGTGTTTATGGCCTTTATAAAATTATTACTATTCAGCTCTGTTCTACAGATTCTCTCCAGTATGGTGGTAAATTCCGATGTAAGAGTTCTCTTGATTTCAGTACGTGCTATCATTTTTCCTAGATACTTGTAAAATTCCAATTCTGTCATTAGCCCAATTTTACTCTGCACTGTATCAACTCCATGAGGGTTTACTAAATCTTTACCTTTACGACTACTACAGATTCTGCACTTTTGCAAACCAAATTTTATATTAATCTCCACTGAAAACTGTTCCACCAATTGTGTTAATTGTTGAAGATTAACTGAGGATAAAGCATTTAGCGTCAAGTCATCCATGTAAATCCATTATATTATTATTATTATTATATAAGTATTGTTTTCTTGTATCATCGTGTGACGTTCTTAGTTATGTGAACATTTCAAGGTTTCGTCCTCCAATTTGAATCAATGGTTTCCTTTCCATGGATTGAAATAAAGCTAATACCATTGGAATAAGAATTGTTACACAAGACATGTGATGGTGAAACACTGGTCAACCAATGTTCCATACATTATTAAAAAATCCAATGATTTTTATCCACAAATATTTTGTGTTATATCATTGTCACGTATCTACTGGTCCTATTATTTTCGCTGCCACCACCCCTCTCATTCAGGGGAAATAAAATCTCAATTCAAGAATAATAACTCTTTACTTGAAATATAGGTTAAATGACAAGTTACACAAACATATACAAATGATGTGACATAGATTAATAGTTAGCTATCTCAGTCTCTGTGGAACACACTCTTCCGAGTTCTAACTATTACCAAGTTCTTTGCGGAAGAGTGATCTCCGCACGACACTATCACCTCCTCACCTCGTAATCATACACCACGTTAAACATATAAATATTTCAGTCATTTGGTTGTACACATTCAAGAAGTGTTTCATATATTAAAGAAAACCTAAACGTGGAAATATTTGATCCCTTAAAAAACCAAGTCTTCTGTCTAGTTTGGTTTGTGCAGACAACAATCAGCATCTGTGCTAATTACTCACACCGCTCTTCAATGCACCGGATTCATAAATCAATAGACCATAAGGTTCTTCCTGTATGTATGAGTGTGTGTGCAAATAAATAAATAGTATTCATTGATAGCCTAATAGTGTCGAATGCGCTGTCTTTCTCTCTGAGCTATAAAAACATTGCTTTTTCTATCTAGTACACAATGATGCGATGCCAGTGCTGTTTCGAACTCGGTTGTTAACAAGATGCACTGCTTCGCTCGATACACTTGCGTAAGCTGCGACGCAGCAGTGTCGAGCAGCGATGTCCCGCGTCTTCCTGAGATACAAGACGAGCTACGTGCGTGACAGCAGATGATGACGCGTTCCTTCAAAGATAACGCTTCGGTCGTATTCGCGGAAAGATGAGTTCCATGTAACATGTTTTTCAGTAAATACCTATATAGTACATTCATAAATAATACTCGAATGTATTATTAGGTACATTTTAAAATTATAATTGCATTATCTTCTAAATAAAAGTTCAATTCTTATGGTATGCTGTAATATGGTATTTATTATCTAATATTTTCGACAATCAACCCTGAGTTCATGAGGTCACTATATACTATCTTGAATATGATCATTATCTGAATACTACTCTGAATATAATCAGGTTACAATTTTTTTTGTATGAAACTTGCGTCCCCTTATTTCACTTTCTCGATAATTACTCAAATCAAAAAACTTTCTCCTTGTCCACAAATTATTTATTTTGCGAATTTATACGTATCGTCACAATCATGTCACTACTTGTATAAGACAATCATTATATAACATCCTAATACAATCACTAACATAATTCATTTCCTAGATATTTTAATTACATCTCGAAATAGTTCAATTTAGATTATTCTTGCCGTACGAAAAATTCCACAAGACCAAGGGAAACAATAATTCAAGTTGATGAAACTTTAGAGACAAATTGGGTCATTCTTTCTCCTTCCCCTCATGCATCTTTCTGCTCAACTTCCTTCTCCATCCCCATCAGTCCTTCCTTACCTCCCCCCCTCTCAACCCTCCTCCTTCTCTTGATGGAGTGGCGTCACTCTGGGCAAGCCTTAATCCAGCCACGAACCGGCGTCGCCCATGATTCCAGAGGTCGGTCGAAGGCTCCAGACAAGTTGCCTAAGTCGCCACGCGGCGCGCCAGGGAGCTGGGATAAGGTTAAAGAGCAAGCGGGACAGCCTGGGGTTGGTGCAACGTAATCCCTGTAGGGAGGGCATCCCAACTTGCTTTCCCTCTCACCACGATCCACGTTGTCTCTCCTGAGTCCAGTCTTGTAGGTTCTCATCAGAATTGTCTTGCTTGAGTCGGTCGTGAAAATGTCTTCCACTATTTCTTTTCATGTGTTGGATTGTATTCCTTCCTTACAATTTTCCTTCTTCACATTATACTTTCATTTTACTCTTAAGACAAACAGATCTTTTAATAATCAGGTGTCCGAAAAAAGGAACATGATGAAAAACCTCAGCAAAATTATCGTTTTAAAAATTAACGGAAATATTGATGTACTATCGTAATATTTAATTAATGATCAAAGACTTACAACCTTTAACGGACGAACTGTATATATTTCTTAGTTAGAAGCTCACAAATGCTGTTCGTCCATTAAAGGTCGTAAGTCCTTGATTATTCATTAAATTTGATGATATAATTGTAGTAGTCCTAACGAGATAGTTCGCAATTAATTGATCGCACATTACCCTGCACACAAAAGCAAGATTGCAAACATAATAGTAACGTTTCATCAGGGGTGGAATTGCAACTTTTTTTCTGAGGAGGGGGGTGTATAATTCACTTATATCTTCATCAATATATTTACAACATTGAGTTTTCCATCATTGGTCGCGGGGATGTAAAACTATAGGTATCTATCGTGTAGGTACTGTATAGATATATTTAGCTGAACTTTTATGTCCCGTAATTATTTGTAGGTTCATAATGCGTGTTTTTTCTTTATCCTAGATTGGATGACAAACTATGGTTAGTATTACAAAGGAATATCAAAGTATCGTGTATTGTAAAGAGAAGCTGTTCGTTTTATTCATTTATATATACTATCAAGATAATTAACTTAAAGTAACCATGTTCAAGAATAACTTCCTACTCTGTCAGAAGCATAGTTGTAGACAGGTAAGTGAGGTTAAGCGTGTTGCCTATCTAAAAGAACAGTAGCCTAAAAAACGAATCATACATTTTCAATCACAAACGTCTTGTTTGAAATCATTTAAAAACCGTGAAACCTATACACAGTTGCAGTATTTTGCGGTATAAAGAACGATCACCCACGTGTCACTTTTTACTATAAAAAAGAAAAGGAATAAATGAAAAAATATTAATTTAACTTGACTTTAATGAATTCTCATCATGAAGATTTCAAAATAATTCAATTGCTTTGTTATTTTTGTTTTGTACAGTTATGAAACAATACTCATTTGTTATAAATATTCAGACGAATCAATTTTGATAAAGTCGTTTTTTTTATTAACTTAGGTATTCAACTTGAGAAAACATTGCTGACCCGGACCTAGGGTCTCTCAGAAACTTCCATAACCAACATTTTCACTTATTTGGTGACTTAACATTGCCACTACCGTCCAGACTATGGTATTTTCCCGTTACTGAATTGAAAGTTAAGCACGTCAGCCTCCTCGTGATTTCACACCTTTAGACAAAAATATTTGTCTCTCATATGATAACTTTCGGCCAGGTTAAAATGGCGACGCGCCAGGAATCGAACCCGTGACTGCTGCTTGATCAAAGGGGTGTTGACTACTACACCACCCCCTACTGTACACCGTTTCCACCCCGACGTAGAGGAAGGTCCGGGTTGGATTCCCGGTTCGTCGTCATTTACACCTGGTCATAATTTATCACATATCTTCTCCACGTGTAGTTACAAGGAAGAAATATATGCATTTATCTTCCATATTGTTTCAGGAAGTTTTAGACAATATTTATTGCAATCCGTAATATACATATTTTCTAATGTTTAAAAAGTAAAAATCGATCCTACTCCGAATGAGATTTATTAGATCATTTTTCATTCCAAGAACACCAAAATCGTTAGAGACGTTCCACAGATAAAACTTAGAAAAGTGCATATTCATATATTCAACTACTGAAATGACAGAACTCAATAGTTATTTTCAGTTTGGGAACGAATGCAGTTCGTTGGAAAGTTCCGGCGAATCCGTTCCACCAGAGTCCCTACTTCAGATATTCTACGCGTGGCCCTTTTCCCTCCAGCGTCATATCCACTGCGACACCTGCACTTCCCAACCCTCACCTCATCTGGTAGCCCACCTTCCGCCCTTCCGGACTGCGACCTCCGCAACCGCTTCCACTGCATTGTGCATCATTTAAGGGCCCGGCAGGCAGCGACGCCGCGTCGTAGGGGCTTATCTTATTTATCGCCGCGGGGCGCAAAGCGACGACCAGCGGGGAACGCAGTTGCGGAGAGACAAGTCGACTGTTTGTTGGCGCTCGGAGATTCACCAGGGACTGTCCACGGTTGCCCCCACCATCGTCGTGTGATTCTTGGATTTTCCCCTTCCGTCTTCTTTGCGTCGAAACGTTACTTTCAGTATTCTACTACGTTGGTAATCGCCATTATCACTGTATCCCGTCTCCGAAAGTTAACATTTTATAAGATCCCTTGTTCTCCCATTAGACTCAACGAACTAACAAAAATGAGATATCATTACAACTATTAATTTTTTGGATCTTGGATCAATCGAAATCGTAAACTTTCAAATATGAACTATTTCTGTTTTAATTTGTTTCAAAATACAAAATGAATTTGGATTGTCATAAGTTTCTACGTTTCCTCCCACGTGTCGCCACTGACTACATGATTCGATAAAGAATACAATTAAAGCTACACATGAATCCTAAATAAAAAATAAGATTGTTGTTGCGAAAAACAAACTAAATCAAGTTAATTATTTATATTTACCTAAGATACCAAATACTGGATAACCGTTGTCGTCATTTACTGATTTCATGATACTGCTAGTCCCCTGACTGGTACTCTTATGTTTGTTAGACCGAAATCTTTGCATAGTGCTACTAATCTATTATTCGGTTTATGTTGGCAAAAGTGGAGAACACATTGTATCTGCATTGCTACTTCTCTTTCCGATCGTTCTTTGTCCATAAATATTTAAGGTTAGGAGAAAGTTTATCTTCCAACTATCGGAATACTTCTGTAACTTTAAAAGTTGAAGACATTTTCATTGTATATTTTTAAAAATGTTAATCTTTTTTTTTTTTGTATGTTTACAAATCGTTGCCTATACGACATTAGTTTCTAATTTACCAAGGATGAAATGCAAGAACTGTACTCGGTCACAGTTGTAATACAGAAAATAATTCACTAAATTTAAAACGACAGCTTAATATCATATGGAACTGATTATCATACCTATTGTTATGTCTGTATATAACCGACAAATGCGTAAAATACTTTCTGAAAAATAGGTGACAATAGGTTATTCAAGTGGCCTTTCACCATTGTCATTACGCACTCTCCATAAAAAAAAATTTCTACCAAAATGTCTGGCCTTTTAAAGGTGCCAGAGTTAATTAACATTTCTTCTTTGACCTTACTTTCCTCTCCCTCATTTGCACAGCGGACAAATTACACTTCCACAACTAGTGATAATGAGATTTTTCAGCGCAATCTTTTAATAAGTAAAAGTCTACATTCGTGGTGGGACGTCAGAATATCTTGCTCATCATGGTTTAAATATTTTACTTTCGATGCTCGTGTGGCTTCGAATATTCAGATTAGATGAAACAAATTCAAAAGTTTCATAGCCTGAACATTCTACTTTCACTCCCTTTTTTTGTCGTTCTGTCCGTCTGTCTGTCTGTCTCTCTCAAGTGAAATGAGACACTTGAGAGCACGTAGTTCTGTTTCTTCTTAATTTAGTGTACTCGTATTGCCAATACCGTTCATACCAGTTGCTGTCAATGGCATGATTCAAGAATCAAAAAGTTTAGAAATACACGTGTCATTTACAAGTTCAGTCTATTTGATTATCAAGATATGCTGAGGATTGCATATCTGCACCAATCAGCTTGTCCCACGTGACCCTATCCCACGTTTATTAGGAAACAATATTTTGTTCTCGAACCGATAAATCCGTTAATGCCAATTTTAATTTTTCCATTGGGTTGGTTTTTTGTTTATTAAAATATATAGCTACAGTTATAACTTCATTCATATACCTGAAATTTATCGTGTTGCTGGTTAATGATATTCCTCGCATGAAATGATATACAGGTGATACACAGATATTGAAAATAAGTGGAGGGGAATACTCGTACTTTGTTTATTCGGTGTATTCACAAACATATTGTAAAACGGACGTTACCATTTTAATTTTGTCATTATTTAAATATTTAAGAGGGTTAGGTTTTAAAAGTTAGTATTTTAAGTAACACATCAACGTATGGCATTTTCATTTATCAGTTTCTATGGTGAATACTTTTTATATCTTTTATCCGCATTTTTTGCTTTGGTTTGGTTGGTGTAAACAGAATCTATTTATTATTTAATCTATTGAAATTATTTAAATACTATTTATCTTACATCTATTGCATTATATTTTTGTAATATCTATTTATCTATTGTCATGACAATAAAGTCTTACAGAGCTAGTGATATCATGTTTTTTCCACTTGATGACAGATGCTGATTTTATTACCTAGCACGGTAGTACAATATAAATTAATGTTGTCCCCATTCTTAATATTACTGTATTNTGTCCCCATTCTTAATATTACTGTATAAGTTGGACACGAGAAAGTCATCATTTCCTTGCAATATATTTTCATCTCCATAATCTTCCTCTACGTCGTCGTCATCATCGTTACCTCCACCGCCACCATCATTACCCAGTTCTCTGCTACCCGCATTGTCACCGCAGACCGTAACTCCATCCTCAACCCCATGAAGTCCGTCCTCGAAATGCGTCCTCACCCGCGGGAGTCTCCCAAAGCCCATCCTTGCCTGCTAGGTTTCGGAATGGACAAACACGAAGTTAATATTAAACCAGCACAGAGATGAAAGCACGTTGTTGACTGTTGGGCACTACAACCCTGTCTCTTCAACCTCCCCTCTTCTCCTCCACTTTCACAGTCACTCTTTCTCCCACAGACATTCTCATCCCTCCCTCCCTCCCTCCCTCGCTCCATTTCGGCGGCAGGACGGTACATTTGCACTGCCTCCACCTCCACGAGGGGTTTGGGGTGAATGCGAATTCTCCGGGTACGAGAGTCAGTCAGTCCGTCCGTCCGGGAGTGAATTTGCGCGAATTTTCCGCGTCCGATGTTGGCGACCGGCGGCGAGCATTGCGTTTATTTGCATGCCTGGCGCGAGAGCGGGCGAGCGAGCGACCCGGAGAGGAAGGACATTCGCGAAAAGTGGAAGGGTTTGTTGGACGCTTCACAAAACACGCAGGGTGTGGTGGAAAGAGGCTTGAAAGCGTCGGTGAATGCAACAGACTGAGGTCGCTTCCTACCGACGGCGGCGTGGCAAAAGGGAGACGTATCATTCGGACACTGCTATTCATGTTTGAGCAGTTGAAGTCATTGGTTGGCAGAGAGGAAGTGATGAGGCGGATGCAGGTGGAATTTCTCATGATGAGGGTAAAGGATGTAGACTGAGGTGACAAACACGAGGTTATGAGTTAGACTTCAATGTTGGCGGAGAGACAAATCTACAGTACTCGCGGCGAAAGAATAGTAATTAAGGAGAAGGCTAAATACCAATGCAGTATTGCGAGATTACCGACTCTTCCTTTCATTGTTGACAATTTACTGTCAGCAGAATCTTAGTGAGTTTTGATGCTGCTGCCCGTCTCAACCGATTCGTAGTACCAGCAAAAATTGATAAGCAAAGTGTGGCGGATTCTAACCTTTTACCGATCTTTAACCTTTGGCTGCAAGGAGTTTGCTTGAAGTTAACTTTTCCACACGCAAAAGCTTTCGAGCCATTGGTTGTGTCTCGTTTCTATTCTGTCGCCGCGAGAACTATAGTAAAACAGTTTTCCATTGATGACTGATGACACCGCCTATGGAGTGAAGAAAACGTAGATGAAGGTGGTGATAACGCTGTCGGTGGAAGTAGCAATAAGGAATAAATTAGAGTCCTTTAACCAAATGTTATGAAGATCGATGTGAGTTAGTGTGTACGTTTTATTAGTGATGACAGAATTAAAGATCAAAGGCGAAGGCACCAAAAATGGATAGAGAAAATGACGGAGGAAGTGGTGACGCAGAAGAACGTTCATTTTTTTCGCATTTTAGGAAATATAGAAGTGGCAGTGAAAGAATAACAGTGTCGCTACAAATAAAATATGACACGGTGAAAAGAGCGAGTACGGATATAAGTAGTGATTAAATGGGTTGCTGCGGAAGTGTCTGCGAGGAAGAATGATGATTGTGGCCGTCGCAGCGTCCGTGGCATCTATTTCAAATGATGTGACTTGTAGGAATTTCTTGCTGGATGGTGGCTATTTCGAGCTGTGTATGTGATGCCTCGTCGAATATTTGAAATTGTTGGAGATGAGAAAGTTCAACAGTTCATTCTCTCGCTGAATTTGGACGTGAAACCTACAGACTGGACGTAGTTTGTTTGCTTTATAATCCTCCTAGTCCAAGTTATATTAGCTAGTATGAATTATGGCGTATCTCTCATTCTCCTCATTCTCAGGGAAAAGCGACGTGGGTCAAAACACCATTGACATAGTTTCCATTATTGCTCGGTCAAATAGTACATCTCGTTCACGCTAGGTAAAGTAGTGCCAACTAGTCCTCCACAATTCACCTATTTACACAACACTTCCTTTTCACTCCTTATATAAATATTTCTAAATTATTTCATAGATAGTTCAAGAATGTCTCCTATGTCTTTTTTTATTAATTATTGACAATGAAAATTCAACAAAGAGTAAAATTGGAAATTTTATATGATCGTTATGAATGGTTAAAGAATTTAGTAATGTTGATACGTTTGTGTTATTTATTGTTACAATACAATTGTTATTTAGTTATTTATACAATACAACATTATACAATTGATGACCCAACTTTAAAAGGTCAAAAGGTTGTAATACACTGCTAAATATGTTTACGAAAGAAAGTCGTACAACTATTGAAATTTTTTAAAATAAAGAACAAAAATATTGTTTTTAGAGACCTTAAATATTAGATACATAAACAGATATATAACATTTCAATTAACGTACTCTTCCTGCACCTACTGTTAAAAGTGTGTTTTACGTTCATTTTTCTTTCTAGCTCACCGTTCGAGTATTGATGTCACATATCCAATTCTTGTCAATACAAATTAGATTCAATGTGACGACTGTGCTGTGTAACAAGTATCATTCAAAGTGTGCATGCTTTCAATTAATTAGTTGACTCAGAGCTATTTCAAATCACAAACATTTATATTTCGTATTTATCACTATTATAACAAACCATAGTAAGTTATTTGTTTATTCATTGCTTTCAATATTTTATGACAAAGATTTTCCTATTTAGCTTTAACAATGACAACATAACAATTATGAATAGTATACATATTGGAGCATTAAGTAAAAAACATAACATAACATTATCTACAAATGTTATTTATTACATAACTGAAAACTAATCCTCAGCCTTCTATACACTCTTATATACTTATACCCCTGTCTTCTTAAATGTTCTTAGAAAAGGAAGGTCGCGGTACTTGAAGAATGGCATGAATTTGATCTAGACGTTAGAGAGCCCTATAGCCCCAATAAAAAAATTACATGACGGAATTGCACAAACCAGCTACATTACCTGCGTGGTCAGACGGGTCAGTGCCATCATTTGTTAGGACTCAAGTAACATCCTTTTCAAATAAATAAGTCAAGTAGTTTCATTTCTTCATGAAATTTTTAAATGTTGATATTTCATAACGGAAAATGAAACATTAGGAAATCGTCAACACATCTTTAATGCTCAAAGTACGGTTCTTTATTTCTGTGATTTAGTCTGCCTGGTTACGCAGAAGAGGAACAATAACACATGAGTGGGGCACGTTACCAAATGGGGCACATTTGCCAGGTTTACTCTATGGCAAATATTACTTTCCCCCGTCTGCTAGTTGAGAAAAATTTCACTTATTTCATACTTAGCTTTGACTATGATTAACAAGACATCAGAACACTTATGAACATTATATGATAATACACAACGGAGCGTTACGCATAATTAAAGAACGATTCTATAGGAATATTATTTATTACATACTAGAAAACTATGGCCTAAGTTCAGTTTCTTCTTCCATACCCTTAAAAAAGGAAGGCAAATAAGAAAAGGAACAATAATTTTCTGCGTATTAATGTGTATGATGGTGATTATACGAAAAAATAAACTATAGTTGCGTATGTAAGACTCCGAATATTTGGAATTATTCATGAACCAGAGGAGTGAAATTGTCCTGTGTGTGCAGACACGGCAGAGGTAACATCGAGTGAGGTACTACATTCCGCGAAACTCTAGCGGTGCACCGTCACTCAACTGTCTTAAACGGAGGCGTAGGAATGGAAAGGGGAGTTGGGGAGTGATCTCTGAAGGTGGGAAGCGTGCTTCTACCGAGTTGACGGACGGACAGACGCTGTGCGGAAAGGGTTCATCCGGTCAAGGGGAAGTTCACTTGCTTCAAGGGGAGGAGGGAAGTACATAGTTCAACACCGATTCCAGGTCAAATAGCGGACTGGTTCAGTTCTGTGCATGTGCATGTGAAATGAAAGTAGGACATAAAACATTTCAGAGGTTTCGGGTATATTCGTTACCGGTTAGCCGGAGATAATTCTTCTCAAGTAAATTCTCAGGTAACATTAATAAATTATTATTATTATGAGTGAATATGTGTCTTTCACAGTTTAAAGGTGGATCATTTCCACTTGACGAATGGACATTATAGAGTTCAATCAAGATCTTCTCCTAGAAATTTTCGCACCATGTGGCATGTGTCAAGGATTACGGATTTCTGCAAATTTGTCAGTGTCTTGGCTGCTCCAGGTATTTCCAAATGGCATTTTGTGTATTTCGGTATAATTCCTGTGGCCGAAATCACTATAGGTCCAATAAAAACTTGCTCCACTTTCTAATTTTTTTTTTTTTGACCTGGTCATCCAAGTCCTCGCATTTGCTAATTTTTAAACTGTAAGCTCTATCAATATTGTGAGTCTGTCGGATAGCAACATCAATTACATGAATTTCCTTCTTATTTCGGTCTAGGAACTGTTATGGTTATATCAGTTCTAATTTCTCTGATCCAGTAAAGTTTCCATTTCTTATTTTCAGGGACAGGTTGAGGATCATATTTGTAGTAGGAAGTGTCTGCTATGTCTCCTGGAAGACGTTTTGCTACATTGTTGTGCCTTTTGGTGTAATCTGCATTTGCCAGAAGCCGACATGAACCTGTGATGTGTTCAATAGTTTCTGTTGCGTCTCTGCATTTTCGGCACTTATTTTCAATTCCTTATTATTATTATTTCGTGGGAGTGGTTTTCACTTCAGGTATGAAGGTGGTGTTGTTGATTGGAGTACCTAATTCTAGGCTACTACCCGCTCTCTAAAGGATTAAATGTATTTTCTTAAAATGTGGAATGTGTCAAAAAGACATCTTTTGCATATCAAATTGTCTTTGTTTGCCTGCAACAAAATCTGTATGTTTCTTTAAATTTACAGAAATCGCACCAATGGAACTTACAATAAGAGGGGCAATCTTCGTTTCAACCCCCAACATGCTACTACATTTGATAATATAAATGTTTTTTATTTCTGTTGATTTTCTGCTTTCTGCCCTGTTTTTTTTTCTGTTGGAATCTCTATATTATTTGTAATCTTTGCCCAAGTAAAAATGGAACAGAATCCGATACCTGCTGTTCTTGTAGTAGGATTGATGTGTTCTTTACTGTTCTACCCGTCTCGCCTCTCATATCCCACACACCTCACTGTGCCTGTATATACACGACAATATCCCGTACACTGTACATCCATTTTCACCTGACCGTTGACAATGCAACTTTTTCTCTGGTTTCTAGTCAAGCATCTCTGAAAAATTCAATGATGTTATATTTACTGCTTATATAAAAATTATCATCATAACAGAAATCAATAAATTGTAGTGTATTACTAAACTGTAAATATTTAATTGCACCATTTAAATTAAAAAACATTATTTGAATAATGGTCTCTACTTTGACTAGAGTTATCTAGTTTTGCGACTGTTTTGTTGAATAACTTCTTCATTGTCTGGAAAGGCAAGGCAAATTTCTTTTCTTTTTTTTCTAGTTTAATGTCTGACACGGGTGATTATACCAATATCAATTACAATTGCATAAAAACTTTTTTTTAAATAGTCCCTTCAGAGACTATGCAGAAGCCTATACATTTTCAGTAGGTTTTAATCAAATATTGGCCTTGAAAGGTCCAAATTTTCTTCGATAACTTGATTTATAATAATTTTTTCTTTCATTAAAAATGTAATAGTATTTCATAACAGTCGTAAGGTCGTTCATACTTCTTTATGTGACATCTAAATGCATGGGGATACCATAAATCAAAATTTAAGAATTCTCAATAAATAATTGATCCTGAACATTTTAGTATTTTCATCCCATAATTTCTTTTCTATTTCAAGACGAAGTTAGAAACATATAGGATATTTAAATAAAAACAACTAAAATTAGAAAATAGTGGTAATTAGAAAAATGGATATATAATATTGTTTCTTAGAAATAAATTCAGATTAAAACACATAACGAGACAATATACAAACACAAGTTTGCAAAGCATAACTAGACACATATTTTAGTTAATTCTATATATGTCAGTTTACAGTTCGGGACATTTATAGGAGTATACGGTCGATGTGTATGCATCTGATGGCGGTGTGGCTTCGGTGTTACAGCAGTATATATTTCGGCGTTGCATGTGTGGAGCCTCGTAAAACAGAACTCTTCACCCAGGGAATATCTGCTGTGACGTGACTCGTTCACTCTCTCTCTCTCTCTCTCTCTCTCTCTCTCCTACTGCATGCCGACAGGCATTTGGTTCACTTTTGTTTTTTCTATCCTTTTAGAAATCAATGCTCCTCTAAATTTAGAATTTATTAGTTGATTCCAAATAGTTGTTCTCGTTCATATTCTAGATCTAAATGGGAAAGTTAAAGATGGAATACATTAGTATTATTTTCTTAGTATTAATTTATTTATTTAATGCCTTTTGGCGAGGTTGAGGTCATGAGACCTGCTCTTCCACCTAACCGTTGGACTTGGGTAAGGGAATTTGGAAGGTAAGTATTAGGAAGTTTAGTTACATAGGACAGATAAAAAGAGTATAGAAACAAGAATTCGATAACACCAACTGAACGTCAATGCAGCAGAATCTAACAAATCATTGCTTAGACGAGGACCATGGGGAAAACATGAGGATATTAGATGGGGAAAGAAATAATTATAAACATTATATGTCCGAAATGACAAACATTAAAACTTCAATGGGAAGTTTGAACTTACGAGGGGTCACAGAGAAACTATCGAGAATTTATTTATCAATATTGCCATTATATGGTGTGGTTTGTCTTTTGTCTCATTGTTTTTATTTCTCTTTCAAAAGATGATACAGTTTCATTCGTAACATGTTTGTAGGATATTTATGTAAACCAGATGACGAAGATGTAAACCAGAGACGAAAAGTTGAGACTGAAATATATTTTTAAGACTAAAAAGTCGTAAAACATGATTATATAGAACTAAAACGTCAGAAGTAGAAATGAGCCGTGTTAGATAATTTTCCATCCAATAATGTGATAGTGAATCTACTGTGAAAAATTTATCTACATCGTTAATCATTCTCAAGCTTAAATCCACAACATACCTACATACAAATATACAATTTTGCCGAGGTAAAAGTGAGATACATCTATTAATATTAGAAAATACATATACTGTAGACTCCTGATCTTTTATTTCTCGATTATGACCTGAGTGGATTACCGGCGATGGTATCTCACATACACAATTTTTTTTCAATATAAGCTCCTTAGTATCTTGCAAGATAATATTGCAATTTCGAACAAAAATGACTTTTAGTGATAAACGCATTACAACGCTCCCATCTCGCGGTTTTCGTATCTCGTAGTTCGAATTCTTGGAATTGCTTTCCATTCTTTCTTTACGGCTTATTACTTGTTATGCTTGTTGCTACGTAAAACTAGAGGATAAGATAGAATTTTGACGTTTAGAAATAGAAATTGCTATTATTGGGTTCGGTTTTGAAAAACTCAGAATTGTTATCAAAATATATGATAAGAAACATGTAAAATACTGATGAAAAATTAAAAATAAGGTTCGTAACAAAGCACATCATCGCGCATATACATTACTACGCAAATGTCCAAGAAAATTTCCATTTTCTGCATGACCAAGCGAATCACACGAAGTATCGTCCTGCACAGCATTGAAAGATGTATTTACGATTTTCTATTGTCTCATTTTTTACCGATATAATGATATTTAAAAATTACATCAAGAAATAAAGCAATTTTACTCATTTATTTGAAAAGGATATTACTTGACAACATCGGTCCTAAGATAGACATCACTGACTTGCCTTCATCTAGTAGGTGGGGGAATGTATTATCAGTCATATTAAACAGGGGAATAAAATAGTCTCGCTAAATAAACGTAAACATCAATATTATCATACAGAATGCTAGTTAATTCAACGTTCCTCGCGTCTAACTAGTTTTCTCTAATTCGAATGAAAAGGTAAAGAAGCAAATAAAAGACAAAATATTTCCATTCCCTTGTTTCAAGAGATGAGTTCATCTGAACGGTAAACCAGTTCCGTACGAATTGTTCCACCCTTCTTTCAAACGCATCTCTTTTAATTCCCATGCGCCAATCTGTGCAGCGCCTGGTTCCCACGTAATAAGTCTGGATCGCCACTCCCCCCCTCTCTCTCACTCTCGCCCGCCCTTCCGGTCCACGGAAGCAAATCCACGCTCTTTCGCCCACCACTGTGTCGTTTGCCCTCAAAGTTCCGTAGGAGCGTGTTACATGTGGTACACGCGGCTGCGGAATGATAGAAGCGTCGTACAATGGCTTCATTAAGCGCGCCGGTCGGAAATCAGGCCATTCAGCGTAGGGTGGCGAGCTGAAAGGTGGAACGAATCAGAGGGGGAGGGGAGAGTGGAGAATTGAGGTGGGTGTGATTGCATAGGTGGCTGTGGTAGTGTCAGTATTAGCGCTCTGGGTCCGTATAACAATGGGCGATCGCCAGACGAAAAGGTTGCTTTGCGTGTATAGAAATGGGGAACGGTATAAGAATGCTTAGGATCGTTCGGGACGGAATTTGCAAGCATTCTAGATCACCATATAGAGGAAATGACTGTATTAATATATTATAGTAATAAAAACAAGATGTTTACAATTAAAGTTGCACTTAAAGGTGGTGATAACATGAAAACTAATTGAAAAAATGTTGTCAAACTTGAAAATAGTGTAAGGAGGTCATGGGACTTTATTTTCCGCCACAAAGAAATAAAATAGTTAAAATGGTTTTGACCTGACTCATTGACATGACCGTAACATTCTTTCTGATGAAAACGCAATTATGCGACTTCACTTCCTTTCACAAAAGGTGAATGTCGTATGAATGTGGTTTGTGACACATTTTAGAAATGATTAATAACATTTGAAACTGATGCCCTAATGTCTTACTTTGTTTTACAATATTACATTCATCACCCTCTCCTCTTCCTCTGTTGGTGAGTTTTTTTAATTTTATATTTTTCTATTATTTATAGTATTGAACTAATTCCACGTTTGAAAATATTTCCTTCCGGAGTTTTCCTTTCATGACCATCTCAAATTGTAACTTTAATCATAAGCACTCTGTATAATGATGAGTAGGTTGCAGCCAAAAATGTTAAGTTGGGTGAATTACACATTACACCAGCTTCATTATTATTCTGCATGTATAATTATGATTAAATTAAATGATACTTATAATTACTAGGTAAGATATCAAACCAATATTATTAATTTCAAAGTACCATATTAAGCAAATAAATTATGAAGCAAATACAGAACTGCTTCTCTGACCCAAATACGATATTCACATTAGGCAACTTTCTCAAGATTTATTAATGCTAAGTTTTCACTATTTGTTTAAAAAGATGTGAAAATGAGGAAAGAAATAGAATAAATAGTCACAAAATTGTATAAAAGAACAAAAATCTAAAAACAAACTCGTTACTTCACATTCAATGATGAAGTGTGACATTAACGTGCGGGTGATGGATAGTTGGATTCATTATTTGTTGTCGTGGTATAAGGAACCCATATAAAAGCTTTATACTACGGACAGATGTTTTCAATCAAACCAAGGTTCATCCTACAGCGAAGGCAATATAAATATTTCAACATACAAATACATCATTTTCGGTTTCTGTAACATTAGAACCAGTGCAGTCTATCGATTTTTGAAATATTAACATTTTCAAGCATTTTGCTAGCCGGAAATTCCTAAGGAGATTAAGGGTCGCGCCAGTCGCCGCCAAATAACGAAAAATACCCGCCATTAAGCCTTCCCGTTCATTGTGTAGAGGCTGAACAGTTTCCATCTACTTCTGAAAATTGAGTAGGAAGGCCTCAGAAGAATGTTGCAGAAGAGCGTGGCGAGTGTGAATGGAATATTTCCAGCGGATGCAAAAATAATGGTCAGCCCGTGAAGGACGCTGGCATATCGGTGTTCTCAGAAGCTGAGGGGTGACCAAGATGATGTAGAGTGCTCAGTGCGTTAGCGAGGGCGTGATCACGTGACCTCCGCTTCTGTATATATTGGGAGGATTGAAGATCCTCAAAGACTTCCAGACTTGAGACTTTGCGGAGTGTATGGAAGTACCCAGGTTATTTGAGATGTGACTTGGTTAGTTTTGGTCGGAAGACCACTGAGAATTGCTGCGGTAATTCTATTACATTGCTATTAGGCGTGAATGACGTAACTTGGAACAGTTAGTTATTTCGGGATAGCTTGTAAATTTTTGTAACTTGTAAATTTTTGAGATTCGGACAATCTGGGTAGATTTCCGAGTTAATTGATAACACCAGTATTTATATCTGTGTGTAATTGTTGCTTTCAGATAGCAATAACTCTGTAATAACAAATTCAAACTTGTATTTATGATTTGAGAGTTCGTTCAAATTTGTAAATACGCAGATTTCAATTTGACTTGTATTAAAGGAATATTTTATTGTTATTACACGTGTGTTTGATTGCTTGGGGAAACCAAGCTGGTGGCAGCGAACTCTACCATAAAGGTTGTGGCTTATGGTTGAATCCCGCTTCTACCCAAAAAATACCCACATCGCATGGTGTGCCGTAACAGTTTCTTATAATAAGTGATTGTGTTGAGGTGTGGTGAGAAAAGGTTTAGAGTCTTTACAAATGTTATTATTTGGCGTGCTTGGTGTTAATACGCAATATGACAGAGAGCTTAACGAAAATAACAACAAACGAGACAAAATATTTTAATCAGTTGAGAGTCTTTACTATTTTTAACGTTCTCAATTTTACTTTCTCAAATACGCAGTATATACAAAGTTCTGTAATCGTGGAAATATTGCAAAGCGAGATTTTGACAGAAACATTCGTTTTGACGATTCCTGATTCTTAAAAAGTGGTCTTCAGCAAAACGTCCGTCCGTCCGTCTGAGCACAGCGATTCTGAGAAAAACGGCTGAACCAATTTGATTCGCATTTCGTATTTACGGTAGATTTTACTTGTTGTCGATGCACATGCTCTACTCTTTTTTTACTTTTAAACAAAGGGTACTTTGAATGAAGGACAAAGTACTCTTTTGAATGTTTCTCAAAGACGATTTTGCTTAAATTTTCTGTACGTAAAGTACAATTAGTATCCATTACATCCAAATTAGCGATACTTCGTTTTAAAGTTTGATATAGATGCAGTAAAACAATTTCTGTTTCCTACACTTACACATTAGTTTACTGTTTCAAGAAGCTTCAATAATATTTAGCGTGTAAATGGACCAAGTAGACGTGGAATACACTTTTCGTAAATTGAAATGAAAAATATGATAATGATAAAACACATGGGAGGACAGCAATCGCTCTACAGATACGAAAATACATCAGTTCTTGTCAACGACGAAAATACATTTACATAATACTTTATAAGATACATATGTCGCAATATGTTTTGAAATAATATTCCGAATATTTATTTTACTTTCAAATTTCAAATAAAATACAGTAATAAGTTCATCTAGCGATTTTGAAAATGAATAGTGCACTGGATAATGACCAAAATATAGAGGACCACGCCAGAAATGACCCTTTCCCTACAGAATTTTTTCTCACTCTATGCTGCAGGCGGAGAAACGAATATGAGAAAGTCTGTGCAATGGTTCTGCACCACTATTTATTGTTTTCATTAGCGCTCATAACTTATGATTTAAAAATTAAAACATAAATTATTTGTTTCATACATTTTTATACCGCGTATTTTAGTATGTACGACACGAACGACTCTGTAAAATTTTGTGAGGTAACAAGATAAAGATTTCTGGTGGTAACATGTCTCGTAATGCATGATATGCAATATTGAACAACTTCGTTTACATGGTTTTACCATTGGGTCATACTAGAATATAATTTTCCATTGTTAAGAAGAAAATAAATCAAATCGTTAAAACCTTGATTCGCTTGTCAAGATATATTTTGCGGCAAAGTATTATTATTCAAGTTGTTCCCGATTTCTTAGTTTCCATCTCGCCAAAACACACACGTGCGTTAAATGAATGCATTCTAAAAGATCACAAAAGTATATTTTCTAAAATTAAAAATTTTATGACCTCCGAAACAAAACATGGAAGCCGTAACTATTAATCCGATCGCACTCACCATGCTTCGATACACGCAACAAAAAGCGACGGCTGAGCTCTCGACATTCTGCTAATAATCCACGTAAAAAATACGAGTGACCATTCCAATCTCTGATGTCACCAATCCATGCTCCAGCTGTGTACAATACCAGGGCTGTCGCAAATACACAACACAAAACTCCACCCTACACCTCTTCTTCCCTTCCTCCCCCCCCCCGCACCGCCGTAGCGTTCATACCCTATAGTTGTTCAGCTCGGGGATGGAGATACAGCGTCGCATTATTTCTGTTAATGTTGCCATATGCTTAATGCGCCGCTGCAAGTTTATTAAACGCGACTTCGCCGCCACGGCCGCCTCCATCGCCGCACGCCTTCGCTCGGAGCAGAGGGCCGTGAAATCCGTTCGGTCGGTCGGTCGGTCGTTGGTGCGACATCGGGTATCCATTTATTCATGTTCGTGCGTTATTTCGCGCTTTCGCTTCGTATCACCGCCCCTGGGGAGCTTTTTGTAGAGTCGCCCCAGGATGTCGAGTTTACATTTCGTGCAAACGCATAAAATGTCGAGGTCTCGGGTTTCCGTGAGGAGAGGAGAAGTAGGTTTCCGAACGGAATTTTGACGGATGAAACTGCTGTTTTGTGTATCTGCAAAAAGTTAGCATATGAGGCGAGATATGTAGCAATGAAAGTATTACTATGTTTGTGGCTCAGAAGTGGGTGACGGAGGGGAGGGGGTGGCAGACGAGGTGGAATTCCAGAGGCCCGGGCCTCCAAGGGTTTAATTTTTTGACTCAAGTATAAAATTGATCCTGTATGCAAATATTTTTTCTCGAGAGTGGCTCCATCAATTTTAAAGAAATTTCAAGACTAAATGTGTTCCCGAATGTCTCATTTCATCATCTGGTTTTGAAATGTAATCCCCGTCCCCCGAAATGAAATGAAAACTCCATCACGTACTACAAAAACTATCTTTACTGGTTTAAGCGTGTATTGTCACAAGCGTTAAAGTGCGTTGTTGAGTTGTGGTAGAGGCAGTAAGACGAGAGGGAGGGGGGAGTGACAGAACGATCTATTCCTGGCGATCGTGATGTCCGTCCACGGTCATGGTGGGGAATGGTGGAATACAAACGATGAAAATGTCGAAAGGAATAAAGAAATTAGTCGGTTAGCAACAGTTGAACAAATTACTAATAGATTAACATATTATTATAGTCGTCAATCTGTCTTTTATTGAGAAGGAAATGCTAAAACTTTCATACCGACTTAGTTGGCATCAGAATTTGGCAAACAAGATCCCAACAATCATGAGGATTGCATTGCCATATTCTAGTCAACAGTGTCAGCGAAAATGGTTTCAATTTTTTTAATGATTGGACCTGGCTAATTTTCGTGTAGGAAACAAATATATGTACATGTGATAGATATTAAAATCATGATATTGAGGTACAAAATTATTCTTCTACCGTAAAAGAATGTGAAAATCTAACAAAGGACCTTTCAACAAGCGCAAGTCGAAAGTGGTTCTGATTTTTTGTACTGAAACTTATTGACTATTTATATGTCCTGTCAAAATATTAGCGACGATGGCACACTGGAAGGCACCGAAAAAAAATCGAGAAGTTTGCCAATTTTTGGCGTCTACTTTCCGCTCACATTTTGGACAATCATGAGGAAAGACAACCCTTTCCTCTACCGGCCGAAACCGTTGCTGTTATAGAAGTTCACAGAATGCTACCATAAACTGTATTGCGTGCCGAGATATAACTTCAGTATTTTTAACCGATATGAAACGTGTTACTAATAGAAAACACGAATATCTGTAGCATCTTTTATACATTTGTGAGACCTTAATTGATTTTTTTAATTTCTTTGTTTCTTATTGAAACATTGAAACAAATTTTGCTTTTATTTTATTATTTGAAGTATCAGTAGTACATCACTGCAACACAAGAAAAGTGAGATAAACAAAACCAAACATATTTTGTTAATAGTTCGCTGTAATATACATTAACACCCTCCTAAACACTACACTTTTCAGATATTTACATTTCTACTTAAAATTATTCATATTGAGAGAATTTGGTTATGAATGAAGAAATTCATGCACTAAACAAACGGTAAGAATTGTATTGAATTATCGATAAACATCAAGTAACGCGGCTAGAATGAAATGGACACTTTATATTGATGATTAAAATTTTGTGTTTCTATTAAAAATATTTGTTTAATAAATTTTTGATAACATTAATTAAACTGATGTCTTCGGCAAAATTGGAAATCACGTTTTGTTATTGCGTTGGTTAGATGAATCATTGTGCAAAGTAAATAAATGTATTCTCATTGCACGTTTCTGCCTATTTCATGTTCCGCATTAAAATATTATTTGCTTCAGAATAAAAATTGCACATTATTACATTGCCATCATCTTTTTACAGACGTGGAATCCAGTAAATGTTTTGTGTCTTGCCATGTTACACTACGAGAAACGTGGTGTACAATCAACGCATGAAAATTCTTGCAAGATAGGAAGAGCATAGGAATGATGTTGTCAAGATTTCCGAAACTAAAGAAATCCTTGATGTTTTTGATAGTGAGTGTGAAGGGGAAACATATTCTGTCAGGAATATCAAACGAAACGACAAACATCAAGAGTATATGCCAAGTCCCCCCAAAATAACTAAATTTATCGTTCCTTTAGAAAATAGACAAAATGCGGTAAAATTGTGGAGGTGGTAAAATGCGTTTATGTTTTAGTACAGTGCAAACCAAATACCGTTTCGTGTAATCCGAGCGCGATCTGTATAGATGGAAAAAAAGAAATTCAATCAATTACCAAGTGCCCCAAACATATTGAAAGCAATAATTTATTGAATAACAGACTTTACCAGCAGCTTTCTCAGGCTAGAGAGAGACAGTGCATAGTAAGTGATAAAGATTTAAGAAATTGGGCTCTATCATTAGTTCAAAGCCTAAAGACAAATGACTTCCAGGCTTCACCAAGCAGGATACATCGTTTCAAAAGGAGTCATAAAATTGGTAACCGGAAAATTACTAAATTTGTTTCGGTGAAACATTTGGAGGATAAAGTGGCAAAAGATGAGTTAATCAACAACTTTCTTGAACTTGCGTGCGAACAAATTAAACATTTCAATGAAATAGGAGTGTACAATGCAGATCGGTCTGGATTTGAAAAAGAAATGTGTTCTCCGCGAAGGCTTCTTTGAGAGGGGAAAATCTAACGGAGTGTTTCGCCCTGTCGGTCTCGGCATTAACTCATACTTACACTATCATGCCTCTCATAAGTATGGAACTCTTCTTCCGAGGTTGTGCATAAGCCATCAGGAACCGACTGGTAAAATAGACCCTCCTGTCAAGGAAACATTATTCACGGAACCTAACATTTTATCAGAGAAAAAAATCGGGTAAAATGGGGAAGNTGGATGCATTCATCAAGAATGCTTTCTTGCCTTAGTGTGAGAGCAAGTTATTACTACTTCTTGATTCCTGGTCAGGGTATAGCAACATTGGTGATCTGGAATCGGAACATGAAGAAACAGTTTAAATTTTAAATTTGCCTCCCGATTCTACAAGTCAAATTCAACCCCATAACAGAGAGGTCTTTCAGCAATGGAAGGCATTGTATAGAAAAGTTACTGACAAAATTATTCGTGAAAATGGCGTGTGATATAAAGTGTTCCAGCGAAACTGTATTCTTAAGTTGCAGTCTTTTATTCACAATCAATTTTCTTCCCCAAGATTCAGAAATATGATCAAGTATCGTTGGTTTTCTGCAGAATGGGCAGATAAACGTTAGTTTCACCCGATTAGTTTCTTACACCCGCGCAATTTTGCATGAAAATTTCACGTAGCATTTGTGACGAGCAAGGCTGCGAAGTATCTTCGTTCATTCGATGTGCGTGGTGTAAGATGAATTTGTGTCTTGAACACTCTTTTAATACAGGGCATTTTTGTAAAACGTTTGTAGAATAAATAGCTTAAATATAAGAAATATACTTTTTCTTTATTGAAATGTTTCAGGTATGCAAGGAATACGCATTTTCTACAAGAAAATTCACGGGTCAAGATAAACCTAGAAATCCATATTAATACGAATTCACAAATATTTAAAAACTTGTGAATATTTTGTGGTACTAGTTAATATACTCCTGTTTTATCTGCCAAAAATTAAGATGTGAAATAAATTGTGATACATTATTAAAATAATTATTTACAATTAAAGATCTAACATTTTACTTTAATTCTTCTACAAATAGAGAGAGAAAAGAAATTCAAACATTAATAACGTAGTTAGTTCGGGGTTGTACGTACAAGACCCACAAAAATTGCTTTTCGCTGTGCAAAAGGAATCGGTTTTTCCTAAAAAAAATTTTCAGTGCCTTCCAGTGTGCCATCGCTAATATTTTGACGGGACATATAAATAGCCACCATGTTTCAGTATAAAAAATCAGGACTACTTTCGACCTGCGCTTGTTGAAAGGTCTCTTGTAAGTGAGGATAAAATTAGTTAGCGTAAATGTAAGGTAGATTTTCCTACCTCAGAGGTCAAGACCATTCATCTGGAATAAGTTTATTCATTTCTTTTGAACGTAAAACATAGAAATGAAGAAATGTGCGAAGAATTTGAAAACAAAGTGAAATTCAAGAAATCAAATCAAATAAACGCTGATGAGAATTCATTTTTTATACTTATATACTTATAATGGGATTTAATAAATAGACTTTGAAGATATATGAAATTAGGTCAAAAATTTTCATATTTATGACATTATAACAAGGAAAGCTCTCGCGTAATGACCATGAAGGTACGATATACAAACACATAAGAAATTGTGCCCAACTTGTTTAATTTTTCACTTCTTTAACCAATGCGAGTAATTTCCAGTCGTTTTGCGAAAAAAAGTACACGTTTCGTCTGAATATCCCAATAAAGAAGACACCATAAAAATAAATTAAAATACGTGTGAAAAAATTTAATAAAGGAGGGAAATTGAGGGAACTGTGATTTTATTTTTAATGAAATATACACAGTCGTGATATGTTTCCTGACTCCTTGGTTACACTGGTAAGTTGTGTGTTTTACAACCAAGTTTTGTTTCTTCATTCGGATATTATGAGTTGAGAAAAATAATGATAGGTCACAATTTTCAAAATTAATTGTAGCTCAATTGTAAGTTCAATTAAATTAACGAGTAAAAAAAATCAGACGCACAAAACTATAAAAACGTGAAGTAAAAAATTATGTTCCAATTCTCTTAAATAACGATTGATGATAATAATGAAATCAACGTTACGTAAGAACATATCCATGTTAAATTTAAACAGAAATACTCTATGCAAGATTCGAACAGCATTTCGTACAAAAAAGTTTCAAACCGTGTATTTCAATTAACTTCTTGAAAATTATTTTGTGGTAAATTATATTCACGAATATAGAGAAAATACAATACGTACACTTTCCACATCATTCGGCTGATACCAGTTTCGATAACATCAACACTTGCGAGTGTCCAAACAACTAAAAATAATGAATTCATAACTTTTTTTTCCATAGCTTGTAGTAAGAGAAAATAACATCAATGTTTGTTATTTGAGTTTGGAGTCATTACTTTTCTATTTCAAATAAATGCGATGAATAGGAACTGACTTAATTATATATTTTCAATTATACAAATTATTTTCAATTGATTGTCAAAAAATCAGTTGCAAACCGTGTATGACCACGTGGGGGATAATAAACTAAGTTATTCTCCGGAAATAAGCAAGGTACCATCCTATCAATTCCGATCAAGGACTCAAGGGTAGTGGAGAATTAATACGCATAAAAGAAATTATTTTTTAAAATACGTACTGTTGTCCATTTATTATTCCAAAATGAATAGTAGATATTTATTTATCACATAATGCACGTAATATCTACAATTCATTTTTGAACTTTATATATATATAAAGTGCAGTAAAAATTAGAGATATAAAACAAACGAAATAATGACATTCCCGCCCTTGGAAAATTCGTCACTGGAAAACCGGAGAAACACCCTTGCCAGGATGGGACTGCAAAGTTAATGTACACAAACGTACCAAGGTAGCATACAGTTAGAAATAAACTGTTATAAATGAATATACATCAAATGTTTAAAAATATATCAAATATTTCTCTGCCTTTTATGAACCTCATCGAAAGAATACTCAACAATTGTTACGATCATTAGAATGAGATTATACTATAGCATTCTTCTTCCGGATCAAGAATTCCTAAGTCAAATGACGTAAGATATAACCTTGCGGAGCACCACACCGATTACGAGGCTGTGCTCTAATTCGGGATTGCTCTAACAATGGGAATTGGAAAGTTGAATGGACTGCATTCCTGGTATTTTTTCTCTAAAAGTTGAGTTCCGCATCGCATCCTCTATTGCATTGTCACGAGCCATTGTCTCAAGAGACTGTAATGAAGACAGAGAGCGGCAAAGGACTTGGCGCATAGTTTGGCTGGTGGAAATGAGACTCCTTCGTGTTAGCGCTCGCGCAAACTCCGACTTGTTTTTCACGACGCATCTCGATGACGTAGTTTCTCGTATCCTCATGCAGCTCGTGATACGTCATCAATCGTAGTAAGATTTCAGTAAGTTTTTCGGACTAGTTTATCAGTTGCAAAGAACGCAGGCATAACACGCTATAAAGCATTAGCACAAATTTTGTAATTTTCTCTCCCTTCGTACGCATTATTGAAAGAAGTTGGTAGCTATCATACCATTACCAATCATTTCAATCACAGACACGATTTAAAAAATTATGGACACACGAGAAAAAAAAATACTACTTGTTTTGTACCCATATACAACAAATTCCGAGATGATTTGTAAAATACACGTAACGTCATATTTTTTTAAAACTCTACTACGAACAAATAATTTAACATTGGAATTTAAACCTAACATCGGAATTTATCTTGTCGTGATTCATAATAGAATTATAATTAATCGAATCACTCCATATTGATCAATAACCAATCTATGTTTTTCTTATAATTAGTTTTATTTATCGAAGTTTTAGGATTATATTCGTTACTTTCTCGAATGATATGAAGATTATTTTTAATATTTACACAGAAAAAATTAAATATAGATCTTTAAAATTATAGCAATTCTTAATATATCTCATTATCACTCTATTACCTGCAGCAAAGTTGATATGCTTGCTCTGAAGGAGATAGAATTCGTATTACGAGATAAATCGTATAATAGATAAAAAGACGTAAGTGATATTCGAAGAATGTCGGCTCCCATATTCGATGCTTCGTTCCTCCATGCAATGAAACATTCCTAAAACCACTTGAAAGGCAGCTCTGCAGCGGATAAGAGCTGAAGCGAGAGTCGGCGACGGTGGCGTCGCACTGCGGCATGCAAACGAATCCGCGAGCGACGCGATGCTACGAGGTATCCGCGAATCTCCTTCGTAGTCGTCGACGGTACGCCGACTTTCGCTCCGGCGCCTCTCAGCCGTTAGCAACTACTGTCGCTAAGATGGTGGTGATGGTGGGATGTTTCCAACAGAGAATGTGAGTTTGACTTCCGACCTGTGCAATGGCACCATTTTATGTTGGTTGGATGAGGGGAGAAAACTGCCTATACACTGGTTTTCTAGGTTGTGGCCTGGAGACAGTAGTCTCATTAATACTAGTGTAATAACTAATTGTAATTGGAACAATATTTTCCCACTAATTTTAAGATTTGATAATAATAGTATATGTTAAATAACTTTTTGATGTATTATATTAAATACAAATTTGTTCGTTTTTTGTTGATAAATTTTTATGCCTCTCTAAATGGATCCCGGATATGATTCTTCCAACTCGGCCTTAGGACACTTGATCAGAATTAATAGCATGATCCCTTCCTTACTTTCGGAGAGTAAATTCATTTATTGTCTCCCACGTGGTCATAGGAGGTTGTATATGGTTTTAGACAGTAAATTTAATTATTTATAACAGTACAACTCAACAGTACTTTCATGATTTTACAAATGTTTGGTATTAATGACAGACGTAAATTGTACTAAATAATAAAATAAATAATTCGTTGTTCGGTTTTTTAATTTGTATTTTATTTCTTTCTCACACGTAATTTATTTCATTAGGAATTTGTTACCTAATGAATAAAAGACAAGCAGCAAGTTGGTCGGCTAGGTTTTATCCCGGTGAGGTGTGGGAATTTTTCCTTCTCAAATTCCAGACTGACTCCCAAGTCTACTCAGCCTGCTGTAAAATGAGTACCAGGTCTATTCCGGAGTCAAACCGGTCGGAGTGAGATGATGGACACCTCTTTGAACAGAGACCAAGAAATTGCGGAACCCTACGCTTCATGAACCCCATGAGCACACCTTCGGGTCAGTAGTGGGATAGTTTGACTTTGGCTTGAGGTATCAGCCTAACGCAATATAAATTCGGAAGACGGAGCAGTATATTGTGTTCACTCACAGCACGCAACATTGACATAATCCTTCCGTCCTTCCGATATGCGTTTGAAACACGAATACGTTTATCCAACTTTTCCGTCTTACGTAACAGTTTTCAGGAATTGTACTTCTACAATTATTTTAACCGCTTTCTATTCCTTACTGAATCAAGTGGTAATTAATTGTTAAATAAACAATTAATTTCTCTTAGTATGTTGGTGTATCGTGGAAGCTATATTTTCATTAAATTGGAGTAAATATTGTGAGCAACCGCCTCCATCCAATTAATAAAGAAGAAATTTGTCTTATTTTTATTCTTACAGTGCGCATAGTTCTTTTTTATCACGAAAATAATTAAGAATTTTTGAAAAACTAATAAATATCTAGTGTTTGGAATTTCAATGTACAATACCATAACGTTTACCCGAAACTGTTTTTAAAAATCACTACGTCTTCTGTTAAATGATAAATTTAAAAGTTATGACTGAACTAGGGTGCAACAAGGGCTGCATCTGGTTGTATTAGTAAGTGAAACTGGTGATTTACTCTCATTCCTTCACGCAGTGAGTGTGACGTCATCCAGGGCTCGACACATTCCCCATCCCTTGCATTCCTTGTGGAACTGCACTCCGCATCCCACAGACGAGAGAGTCTGAAAGGTATCAGGCCTCGCTCGCTCCACTGCGTCCGTTGATCCCGGAAACTTACGAGCGAGTTGGTGGCGCTCAGGCTAATGCGACGACGCTTTGCTCCTTCCTCTCCTCTTCTCTACCGCCACCCTATCCCTCCCTCAATTCCCATCCTCAACACACAACTTTAGGGTTTGTGACTTCACTGTAATCGGACCGAAAGATTCGAGACGCTACGCGTTTGATCTATGGAGGGAGTTATGGATTACATGAGAATTAACCAATCACGAGAGGGAGTCCTATGGAGTCTTGGTGACGCCAAAATATGTTATAACCAATTAACAGACATATTTCTACTAATAGAATATTCCTCCGTTCCATGCCAGAACGAGGGCGACGTTTGCTTCTACATTGGTTGTGTCATGCTGAACATTATTGCCGAAAGGATGAGTGAGGATACACTTTATGTGCTCTATAGTTTTCCCCAGTGGTGTATCTGATACCGTTTCTGGAAAGAGTAATAATTTCTTCTTCTCGTATGGGCTCATGGGATGACACCTCTTTGACTGCAAGGCAAATGACCTCCAATAGCTTGTTTTATTTCTTATATTGTGACTTTATTGCTTTGTTATTAACTAATAACAATATTTAAAAAAATTAATTGTTGTAAAAAAACTTAAAAATAATTCTATTTAATTCCTAAGGGGAGGGAACCGAATACTCACTTCTATGGGAGCCACTCACAATGAAAACACAACAATCTGGTGTTCGAGCAATGAACAAAACATTTTATTACTCATACGGACGCTCAATACACAATATACACTACACTGGAAAATTATTACAACACTACACATAACTTCGCCTACTGCGCTTGTAACGTTCTTTTACATGGTACTCACCACTCGCCTTCTTAATTGGAGGTTCCTCTGTTCTTTACCCCCTCCTTACACTTAATCACTTTAATTGTAGCACACGGCCTGCTGACATTTATGTCACAATTTATAGTTCCCAAGGCCTAAAATAACATTACAATTCCCTTCTACACTCTTACACTCTCCTCAAGCTGTCTGGTGATGTCGGACGAGATGAAGATCTGTTCAATTTTGTGTTCATGATTTAGAGACTCGTTCTTCGTGCCACACTAATGTTCGTTCTTTCTTTTTTTTTCTAAGCGATCTTTTTCATTCCAGTCATCTTCTATGTCCGCCACATTTTGGAGTTTCCCGACTCACTTCGCCTTAATTTGCTTTCGTCTTTAGCCACATTTAATATTATTAACTACTCACTGTATGAGTGCGCCTCGCATCTCCTCTGACGGATTACAGTGGCACTTCCCTTCGATTGTCTAAGCTATGACGATGCTTGCTAATTGGCTGAAATGACCTTTATTGGCTCATTAACTCCTAAAATGTTATGTCTTCGCATTGTTCGAATCGCTCACTCGTTTGTCCTAACTAGTTGCACTGTACGAGTCTTATAGGCTATTTCAATCACCCGTTTTCTGTTGCCTCACTCTACAAAAAGGAAATCTCGTAAATTTTTCACTGGCTGACTCGATAAATAAATTGTTGCAATTTTATCACTGTCTGTCTCAGCAAATAACGGTCGCCAATCTTTACACTGCAATCGAACAACAATGAACTCCCTCAAATTCGTCACTGTCTAACTCAACAAATGAATTGTTGCAAGTTTCTCACCATCTGGTCTCAACAATTAAACTGATGCGAATTTTTCACTGTCTCACGGTCACATAATACACTGTCTCAAAAATTTTCTCCTCTCTCCTCTCACAACTACACACTGCCAAAAATTTTCTCCTCTCTCCTCTTTTTGCCTCTGTGCCCTAATTTTTTATAGATAATTTTGCGTCACGTGACGTTCCCCCTCTTAACAGTCCTTGCTTCTGCTGCCAGATCTCGGTTCTTTTCCCCCTCTTAATTTTAATTGGTAGTTTCCGAAAAGATGTATTTTGTATTTTCCTGTTTCCAATCATTCCACTTGACTCCTCCCCCCTTGATATTTCATTGGCTGCACCCCCCTCTCTCTACTTCTAAGATTCTTTCCTCGAGATGAAGGTCTGTCGGCCATTTTGTTATTTTTGTCCCTGTACATCTGCGCGGGCGGTATGCTTCTAAAGACCTCGGTTTTATTGTTTTATTGCTAGGCGGCATTCGACATCGTCCCTTTCTAGCTAGCATTTGTTCTGAGCGTCGGCACTTCTTTTTGAACCCAAATTTTATTACATTCTTTTGAATTTTTGCTATCGTGTGTTATGGCCGAACCCATGGTCACAAAATTTCACATTTCTAAAGATTCTTGTTGAGACTTGCTTTTAGGATTCATGTCCCTCAAGAGACCTGTGTCGCGAACCTTTTTTGTTGGACGTTTGCCTCGAACGTAATATTATTTCCCACGTTGCTTTTGGAAATAATATTCCCTAACATCCGCCTCTCTTTCTTGAAAGATTCGTGTTCAGACAAGCAGGCTACTAAAACATGTGTCCTGCTTCCTATTTCTTTTGATATTTTTTAAATAAAGGTTTTTATTGCGTTAATGTCCTAAATTTTGCACCCGTCTCTCTAAAGATTCCTGTTCAAACGTGTGTCTTTCTGAACACGTGTCCTGGTCTCTACTTTTGATTTTTCCCAATAATAGTTTTTATTGCGTTTTTGTATTCCAAAACTTTCTACTGGGTTTTTGATGTAGCACCGCCTTGCTAAGCTTCAGACCACCCAAGTCTCTTTCAGCGAACTCCCATGTTGATCCACGCTTTTTATGTTAATATTTTGAGAACGCTTGATTGAATTATTAATCAATTCAATCCACGGTCTAAATATAGTCACTATATGTATGATAGTGTGATCCAGCTACATTGAAGCAGTAAATAACAGGAGGAACCGATGCAACTCTGGCTGCATTTTCCCGAAGCGGATGGGGGGAAACGTCTAGTTATCGCCTTCCAACAGTAGCCGAGCAGCAATTCTGCTCACCAATCGGAAACCGGAGCTTCCTACCCGTGACCATAGGTGGGGAAACCACTACCCGGCAGAAGCCAACCCAATTAAGGGGTACCAGACGAATGAAGGGTCACACGCCTGAGGACTATCGCCCCTACCACGCCTACACGGTTTAAAGTACTAAGTGACACCCGAGATCACGTACAGATCTCTACTACTTCGTGAAATCCCCAGTGTCCGATCCATTGCCCGGGTGAGTAGCCCGGTGTTGGGTACGGGGTGCGCTGGGGCTCGTCCGTGTGTCCAGTGGCCCACCTGACAGCTGCTCGTTTGATCCGGATAGGCCCAATTATGAGACAACCCTTCACGCACCTAGCTATGCCGAGGGCAAGCCCTCTTCCCATGTTACGGGATCCAAGGTGGATCATCGAGCGTTTGATGGGTAACGGCCCGAGGCGCACTACGTATGCCTCTACCACCTGTCCGAGACATCCGTTCCTTTTGCAAAGCGGTATCTAGGTACGTGTCCCGGTA
This sequence comes from Laupala kohalensis, assembly GCA_002313205.1. Classification (NCBI taxonomy): domain Eukaryota; kingdom Metazoa; phylum Arthropoda; class Insecta; order Orthoptera; family Trigonidiidae; genus Laupala; species Laupala kohalensis. Next base: position 825,726 of record NNCF01125844.1, on the reverse strand, counting down.
GCAGTGCGCTCAAGGCGCCGGAATACAGTGCAGACTCCGCTATNGCCCCTTACGGAGTTCTCTGCTCGTGTTAGACAGGTTTCCCCGTCAGCGTCGTTTTCCCCAAGGAGTAACGGCCGAGGCCCCATGCAAAACATCTTCCCCGTTCGCCACCGGGCCGATCCATTGCTCGGTTGGGGCCAGGATTGGATACAGGACCCGAGAGAACCTCTAGCCGAGCAGGGTTTGGCTAGATGCCACAGAGACTGTGGTCGCACTACTAGTTATATACAGATCGCACATTTGTAATTGTGGACGTACACTTTGATATTTATTTGGACATTCCTATGCTTCTACTGTGACATCTCGGGACCAGAGTTTGATTCCGAGAGCACTCACAAGGTCCGTCACGTGTCGGAGACTGCCGACTCAGTCGGACACCCTACCCNTTGGGTTACAGGTGACCTCCCAGTATGCGCACTGGTAGACGGGGACACGTCTAGCTATCGCATCCCTACTACTTTATGCACAGGTAGTAGCCGAGCAGCGATCCTGCTCACCGATCGGAAGTTAACGCCAAGCCAATGGGACTCAAGCTTCCTTCCCGTGCCACGGGTGGGGAAACCACTACCCGGTAGAGACCAGCCCACTTAAGGGGCGTCAGGTTGATATAACCTGAGGGCTCGATGCCCCTACACTGCCTACTCGGTTTAAAGTGCTGAGTGACACTCGAGACCTTGATCATGACCACTCAAGGACGTTACTTGCTCTCTACCACTTAGAAAAATCCCCAGCATCCGATCCGTTACTTGTGTGGTATCAAGATTGGTTCGGGATTGGTGGGACTTGTCCGTTCGTTCAGTGGTCCAATTAACGGATGCTAACTTAATCCTGGTTGACTAAATTTATGTTCCTACCCTTCAGACACTTAGCTGTGTTCGAGGGCAAGCCCTCTCCCCGTTAAGCAGATGACGGGTAACGGCTCGAGGCGCAACTGGTTTGCCTCTTCCACCTGTCCGAGACATCCGTTCCATTTGCTCAGGGTATCTAGTATCTGGGCGGGGTACGTGTCCCGGTAGTAGTACACTCAAGGCGGTGGAACACAGTGTACCCCTCGCTTTCAGAAAGGTTACCCTTTCTACGGCGAGTCCGTCGAGGCACCTTACGGGGTTCTCTGCTCGTTGTTAGACAGGTTATCCCGTTAGCCTGGGTTTCTCCAACGAGTAATGGTTGATAGCCCTTGCGGGAACATCTCCCCCCTCCTCCCTCGGACCGATCCGTTGCCCGCGTAGTGACAGGATTGGGTACGGCACCCGAGAGGCGCCCCAGCCGGCCGGGGATGGGTCCAACTGGTAGGCCACAGAGTACATGTGTATTTTTTCGTGTTTGACACGTCCCGTACCTTAGCTCATTGATGAGCTACTTACCAGGACTTGACGGTCGCACAACGTCTTTTGGAGCCATGTCGTCATCTATTTTGTATTATTCAGTAGTAATACAGTCCACTTATCTTGTTGTTCCGGCTTAGAGATCATGTTCGTGATTTTGTGTGCAGGCCACAGAGTACAGTACGAAACTATCATTAGGATGGATTCATGTATATTGATGGATGGAAGTCTTACAGAAATCTCTTGCGGTTAATCCCACCGCCAGGTAACAGATTAACTATGTTATGTTCAATGAAAATGGGAGACGGTCCGCGATTCGAACTCTGATCTCTCTTAAGCAACCCAGCGCGTTATGCTGAAGGACACGAGTTCGAATCTCGGTCCCGTCTCCTATTTTCATTCAATAAAACTCTGAGGTTCTTTTGGAAAAATCTCTTTAGGTTGCCCCCCGCCCCCATACATGATTTGAACAGAGATATTTGTTAAAACACGTAATTTTTTATTAATGCCAGTAAACCGGTTTCTTCACACAACAGCATAACCTAAACCAATGGCCTTATATTCGTTATATCGTGAAATATAATTAGGAGCGAGGAAACTCAGAACAATCATTGATTATGCTCAAACACGGAATACCTGTGACTTTTGAATAACGCAAATATTTTGGCATATAGCTCATAATTTGTAGACGGTACCAAAACTATGAGTAGTTACATAGATGATAAATCGTTAATGACATCAGAAAATCAAGTACAGTTGGTATTTTTTTAGGGAAGAAAAATTACGTGACAAAGTTATTCTGATAATTTTGAACAACAATTTGTGTAATATAAACATTAAAATCATTACATTTTATCACATATTTAATAAATATGTGGTATAGTGTGCCATACAGTATATTATTTCCTAGGATGCACTCACGCATATTTTTTTTAGAACAACTCACGGAATTTCCGTTGTAATATCTCACAACTCTTGAAACAAGAAAAGAGGAATCAAAGATAGCAGCGGTAGTGCAGAATGAATTATGTGTGTCAACCATCCTTCCTTGCCTGTGATCGTTTGCCAGGTGAGAACTACGAGAGGAACTCCAATGATGCAGACAAAAAAACGTAATAAAAAAACGTGGTCTAAGACCAACCATAATAAAACAAAACTTTGCACGATATGTAAAGATTAATGGTTGACAAAGAATAACGTTGGAAGTAATAGAAATGTTGAGTATCAAAAATGAAATTTTTGTATTTTATGGTGAAGCTCAAAAGGTTTTATATGCTGTACCTATGAGGAGTTTAAATTAAATATGCGATCTTGGTGGATGTCATTGAAAAACCATTATCGCGAAAGTGGAATAAAATAAAAATCCCCCCAGGGGACTTACATCTAGTAAGTACGTGTTTGGCGAACACGGGGCCCCGAGCTGAGTCTGGCATTACTTCCACTTACTTGTGCCATGCTCCTTCCTTTCTCTTTTCTGACCTCCCTTGGTCACCTCTTGTTCTTTTCGATCCCGACGCTATTAGGGCTAGG
>NNCF01125844.1:789063-822745 GCA_002313205.1 Laupala kohalensis | reverse complement strand
TTGGAATTTGTGTTTTGAGTTGTAATGCAGGAGGGTTTTTAGTGGGTATGGCTGAGTCTTTCGGCGAGTCCCACACGCGTAACTGCATTTTCCCTACCTGTACAAGTTGTAAGGGCTCTAATGACCTCGCTGTTGACGAGCCCTAAAGCCCCACAAAAAATATAAAAAAATAAGAGACATCGTATTTCAACCAAATAATAAGTAATCATTATTTTTATTAAATGTGTTTTAAGTTGTTTTTAATGATTTTTTTAGTTTTAATAATGCTCAAATGTGTAAATTGTGTTTAATTCTGTAAAATCGATATCACCATATATTATGCATCTATTTATACAAATTTTAGATGTATAAAAGATTCCATTCTTTTAGATGTATGAGCGCTCTCAAAGACATAGTTTTAGCATGAGACCAACCAATTTTGATAATGTCTGGCATCAATGATTAAATGGCAAACTCTATCTTCTAGCATATAAATATGAGTAGATAATTGGATATCAAGTTACAAAAACACATAAATTTACTCTGCAGTTGTATTGTGTAGAAATGTATTCGTCTTGTTTTTAATGAAAAATAATACATTGTTCGTACCTCGCAATTTTGTGACAGGATGAAATTTACGAAGCTCAAGTTTAGTGAAACACAATACAATGTAAACTTTGAACCATTACTGTAATGTTATTAGTAACACGAAATATATAGTATAGAACAAATAATAAACTGTACTTTATTCTTTCTATGAACTAAGAACGTACGAAGTTTACTCCATGGACAGCCATTTCGTTTATGTTACACCATGCATTGTCTGTTATTTAAAAAGGAAATATATCCTTTCAACACGCAAATACTCGTGTTCAGTGACGAATCATTGGTAAAAGCAGGTGTATCAAAATGGAAAATATTTTTCGTGACATATTTAGCGAGATGAACTTATTTAATTATATTCACTTTTAAAATTATTCATCACCATTAACCATAAGCTAATACCTCACATCTGAAAGCTAGTCATGCAAAACCATTGCACATATTTTCTCATATACATGTCTCCATCTGCATCACAGAGTGACATAAATATCGTAAAAGTGTTATGTAAATGTATTTTCACTGTAGACAGAAATTGATGTATTTTTGTATCTGTAGTGAGTTTCCTGTCCTCCTATGTATTTTATCATTAACATATTTTTCATTTCAGTTTATGAAAAGTGTATTCTACATCTCCTTTCTCCATTTACTCTGTTAAATATTATTCAAGCTTCTTGAAACAGTAAACTAATGTGTAAGTGTAGAAGACAAATTATTTTACTGCGTTTATACCAAATATTCAAGCGAAATGTATACTAATTGTACCTTATGCACAGAAAATTTAAGCAAAATCGTTGAAGCAGTTTTTGAGAAGAAGTACGTTGACCTTCATCTAAAGTACCCTTTGTTTTAAAGTAAACAAAAAACCGTCATCGACAACAAGTAAATTCTACCGTAAATACAAAATGCGAATCAAATTTATTCATCTCTTTACTCAGAATCTCTGCGCACAGACGGACAGACGNACAGACAGACAGACGGACAGACGTTATGCCAAAAACATTTTTTTCTGAATCAGGGATAACCAAAACGGATATTTCCGTCGAAGTCTCGCTTTCGAATTTTTTTGACGATTACAAAACTTTCTATATACTATGTAAATGAGAAAGTAACAATAATGAAACACTATTTTTTTTAATTTTAAGATGTTGATAACAATGCTTCATAAAAATGAAATGGTAATATTTAATGTTCATTTTAAAATAATCCTGTTATTCAATGCAATTATAAAACATTTAATCACATTTAGTTAATAATAACAATTTAATCAATAAACGAGTGAAAGGATGTCAATTACATATTTTCATAGAACTTTCTTTGAAAATACCATTTAATGATTTCATTTCAACGAAAACATCGAATACTTTTCAAATCTGGAGAGAGAGAAGGAAAAAAAAAACAATTTTAGATACCAAAATCCAACAATAAATAGACCAAACTTCGAACTGAACTTTTCAATGTGTCCAATACGCTGTTAGAGACCAAATTCCGTATAGTCTGGATTAAACCAGCAACGTGAATGGATTTAGCGTGAGGAAAAAAAAGAAGTTTTAAGTGGGAGAAGAAAATTTTCTGCAAACTGAATGGCGGCCTGAGGGGTAGTAAGGAGACAGAAAAGGGGATGAAAGAGTGAAAAGAGGGCGAGAAGGAGAAAGTGGTAGGGTGAAAGAAGTAAAAAAGGGTAGTCGACGATCTGTTCTCAGAAGCTAATGTTAAAGTTGTGAACAAAATCTCAGTGCACTTGCCACAGGCAAGACCGAAGGAGAGAGAGAGAGTAGAAGTCCGCTTGTCCCCAAAGTATGTGGGAAAACTTACATTATTAGTTGCTGAGCGCATCGAACCTCGGTACGCAAATTCACAAGTTGAGGATCTCAAACCGACGCGAAATAAAAATGGGATTTCGATGTTTGTTATTGTGTCGATGTGAAGTTTATTCACGCTTAAGGGGTATAAAATAGAATGCCTTAGAGGAATCGTGAAACGATGGGAGACAACATTTTTAGAATACCACTGCAAAGAGATCTCGAGAGAAAAAAACAACTAAGGATATAAGTTTAAAAAAACTTTAAACATTTTTAGAACACCACTGCAAAGAGATCTTGATAGAAAAAAAATAAACTAAGGATATAAGTTTTAAAAAAACTTTAAATAGATATGATTTTTAAGACTAAATAGAAGCAAAAACGAGCAAAATTCTTATCTCCCTTGTCTCATGCCGTATGTATGTCAATATATGTAGGTAGGTATGTATTTACTCGACATTTTGATTGAGACACTTCACAAGTCAGTATTCCATATTAATTTTCTCACGTTGGTATGATTATCTGCACTAATATCTTATTTAAAATAATAATTATCTCGCTTTTTTATGTCAGTTTCGGAGGAATTAGGTCTATACAATACTAAAAAATGAATTTTTAAGAAGCAAAAAAATTCCTAGAAAAATATTTCAGTTACAAAATAAGAAAGAAAAAGTATTACGTATATTTAAGCTATTTTGTATTGTTAACAACTCGATTTAATATCCGAAAACACAGCAAGACAGACGAATCAATTAACGTTTTCACTTATGAATTGAATGTTCCTTGTTCACTTCGTTTAAGAGGACTCCATTACTGTTGGTCGTGGAGAATCAAGGAAAGCCATCACTGTTCTTTAACCTCCACTCAGACTGATCACCGAGACACGACGGGACGTCAGCGAAGCGGAGAAGCACGGAAGCGTGTTTCAATTCCTTTTAAAGAAAGATAAGGCTATTCCCAGAGACCATGCTGTTTCTTGCATGATCTCCATTTATATTCAATTTTAATGCAAAGTTCAATACTCTACCCTTTTCTATTAAAAAAAATTTTTTTTGCGTGTTTCTAATTTCTATTCTTATCAGTTTTAATTTATTTTAAATGTTCTCTCATTTATATCAGTTTTCAAGAGATTAGTGTTACACACAACCCAAAATAGGGTTGAAACCAAAACTACAGAATCTTTCATTACTTTCTGAGAAATAAATTAAACATGATTATTTTAACTTCCGATAGTCCGGATTTTCGAAGTTTTATGATGTACCGAGTCTGTACGAATAAAATTTAATGGAAAGGGAGTTTTTATCATATGATTTTTACGGTAAGTTTCTTTTGCACGATAAATAAAGTTAAGCATTAATATATTAATATAATAACGGAGAATATATTATTCCACAGATACACTCTCAAAATTAATATTCATGTATTCCTGTATATACTAATGGTGTTTATACTGAAATCTTAGTTTTATTTTATTTTTGTAGACAAATGTAAAGGTATTTTCGTTTAAACTTTGTTGTAGTTCCTACATTTGGGCTATTATTTCATATAACTTAAAGATACGGTAGATTCATTACACGGGGTATTCATATTTCACATGCAAAATCTTGCTCAATACCATTTCATTACATATGTTAATTTCCATCGAAGATTATATGTCATACATTATACGGGATGTAATCGGATCGAAATAATACAAAGAACGGGAGTATTTAAACTTACATATAAAACGTATAAGAAACAAGATACGTATAGAAGTATTTAATAGAAACCATTATCTATTTAATTTCATTCCACTCGTTTAATTTTCTACTTTATTTCGAACTCTCTTTGACAGTTTTCTCATTCTTTATCGGTTCTTCGTCTTCTCTGAGCGCGCTCCGCATCATTCTCCTGGTGACGTTGTTTAATCTCCTTCACTTCTCCAAAAGCTCTCACATACTCGCTGTAGCTCGTTTCAATTTTCTACAACATTTAGCATTATCTGTCGATACCCTCTCTTTCTCTTCTCATTTCCTCCTCGTTTCCCACTTCATCCTCTCTTCTAGACACACACAATTTCACTCTGAGCTTCTCTTTTTTCTTCGCGTACAAGGGGAATGGATCAGAATGAGAAGTCACCAGCGCAGATAGCTGCCTCTCTGCCTCTCTAGCCTTACCGCATACGCCCTCTGAAGGTAGCTCATTACCGCTGCCAAGGAGAGGGAAGGGGGATGGTTCGCGTTAGAGGGTGACGAGTAGCAGGCGGGGAGGGACATCGCAGGGGAAATCACTCACGATTGAGGGAAATAAAATCTGTGGAAGGAAAGACTCGTAAAATATAAAAGTTCGTCTCCCTGAGGTGTTGCTAGGGCGCAAATGGGGAAGGTGGAAGTGGAAGAGGGTTGGGGGTGGGAAGGAGGGCAAAAGGACATCCTCTTAGATTTCCCTTCACATTGACACTCCCCATTTCAAGTCGTGTTGTGGGTAAAGGTCTTGACGAGGCCGCGAGACGAAACCATCTCCAGACGGAAATGAAGGACATTGAAGAATTAGCCCTGTCTTGGAAAATTCGATTGAACTCCGGGAAAAGGAATCTAACACGGGAGTGCATTGCTCATCTCGATTACTGTCAAGAGCATTTGCATAATATAATTTATTGAGATAATACGTTACAGATATTTTTTATCGTACGATGCCAGTTGAAGTACACAATGTTCCCCTATGGTTTTCCCTTCAAAAGTTGTATTTACTTAAAAGGTCAGTACCAATCCCTGGTTAAAAAAAGAGGAAAGGAAAGTTAACTTCGTATTGTAATTATTGTTTATAAATAAAATTATTTATCTTAGGGCACAAATAAACAAATGTTTGCAGACATTCTTACGAATTAGCCAAACTACGATTCCGATTCGTACTGAACCTATAGCTCATCTTTAGTTCCTATTTAGCTAATTCCAAGGAGACCTATGGAGGGGGGAGAATAATTTATATCCATCCAAACCACCATTACCTGATCGCCCTTCTCTTTGATGTTTAAAAAGTAACTTCTTTATTTCGTAAACAATTCAAGAAAATAATTTACATCAATTTTAGGTTTTATTTCACTTGCAATTAGAATACAGTATTTTCAGTTGTTTTTTATTTTTGTTCAGTTTGTTTTAAGCTCTCTGTTTTATGAAAATGATATTTATCGCATTTTAACTTAATTTTAGAGCCAAAAATTGAATAGTATATTAACTGAAAAACGTAAAGTATGATCTTGCTAATAATTGGCGCGACGTTATTTTACAAAAAAACAAAAAACAACTCAAAACACTAAAAATAAAAATAATCAATAAAAAAGCACATTAAAATACTTTCCCACCCATATTTTATAGTATAGAAAACGCTTTATTTATGGATTTGACATTTATACATAGCGATAGATTTGAGTTTGAGAAAATGGAATAGAGATAAAACTCAGTGCGGATCTCGAATAATGAATATTGTAGTCACTATACAGCACATATTATATGCTATTCGTTCACATAACGCCGGTTGCAGTATTGTTCCCTGGATGCACAGGTTAGTGTCTCTCTGTATCATCATGCGAACCTTCGTTCAAAATCATCGCTCATTCCAGCCTTTGAATGAGCTCATTCCAGAAATGGAAAACAACTACTTGTTTAAACCTTTACGACTTTGGTAGACATCTTTAATATTTTTACACAAGGCACACGTAGAGGCGTTAAAGTGGCTTCTTTCCGTCAAGCTTGTAAATAATTTGATAGATTTTACTGAAAACCTTGATTTCTCCGTTTTTTTAAAAATTGTTGTGTTTTTGTGTTCTAACACCCTTGTATACTCCTGGAAATATAAAAGGGCTCAGGAAAATATTCTAAGTCTCGCGCCCTTGGAGATTAAGAGCCATTAGGTTTGCACAGCCACTCTTCTGTGACCGGGGAAATGCTCCTCACTTTCGTTGGACCAATCGTAGGCAAATTTGAAACTCCTTCCATATTTGACCAACCAATAGAAGACTAGTATTGGCAAACATACCCCTATTAAATTGTAACAAGAGAAATTGTTTTATTACGCTGCTATAAAGAAATATTTAAAAAAATTATTATACACATTTTGGACATCCAAAACAAAAACTATTCTTTGTATTCTTAACTTTAATAATCTTTATCGTACTCTATATATAAATGACATCTTAAGATTCGTTGTCTCCTAGAGAATATAAAAAATATTAGAGTTTCTGTAAAACATTTGCGTCTTACTGTAAAAATATATTGTTTTTATCATAGAATTTGGATATCATCGCATGATGTCTTATGGATTTTGTAAAATTTATATAAGGAATTACTTACAAATATTCCTATAATTTTGTGAACTTTATACAGTGGCGTAAAGAACTCAAAGCTCATTGGCATCAAGTAATGTTTATTGTCCATCGTAATTTCACATAATTTGCAATTCTCTTATACTATTCTTATATGAAAATCGGAAATCAAGAATTATAGAATACAATTGTATATGAATGAATATCACCAAAGGTTAATTCTAGTGATAATAATAATCTTAAAATTTTTAAAGAATAAATAAATTACATCTACTACATATGTATTTATCCCAGTTATAACGCCTTGCTTGTAATCGTGCAACATTAAACAACATGCTCTGAGAGTAATATTACAAAAATTCTTTCTTAGATTTCAATAAAGATAACAAAAATACAATTAACGTTTTTTAAGATATTCAAATGAAATTGAGTTGTATTGCACGTTGACTAGACATAATCACACAATAAAACATCGCATTTCAATTGTGGTAAAGTTAAGTAATTTACCAATACGAGAAAAATATTCCAAAATATATTATAGAATAAAAATTAATATTGCTATTAATTGAGTATCTCTCATTCTCCCAGTCATCTTTTTCATCATTTACTCTGTTTTCCTTCTTTCCTTTTCCTTTCATACTATCTTTCCTTAATTCTTTCCTTCATTTTTTCCTTCCTTTCTTCCTTCTTTCCTTCCTTCTTTCCGTCCTTCTTTCCTTCGTTCCTTCCTTATTTCCGTCCTTCATTTCTTCATTATTTCCTTCCTTCCCTATTTCTTTCCTTCGTTCTTTTCTTCCTTCTTTCTCACCTTCTATTTTTCTATTTCCTTTCTTTCTTGTTTTCCTTCCTGTACACTCAGTAAAAATACATTTTGCTGAGAGAAATAAAGCTCCACTGTAACTACTGTCGCTAAGCTGCTGGTTCTATTCCCGGTGACATTTGGTCAAAGATTTTTGAAATTTATTTATACCATAAATGAGCTCGAAAGATCTGTAATGAACAAAACCTTCGATAATTCTCTGACATTGCTCAGGGAAATCTTAAACGTACGCTGAGTAATTGGCAATTAGGCAACGTTGCATTACTAAAAATCTGGCAATATTGCTAGCAACTAAAGGAGATGAAATTGGAACACTTTCGAAGTTCAATCTCCATTGTGCTGATTACAATGTTTAGTAAACGCCGTCTCCGCGCACTTCAATACTTTTGTTCTACATTTCTGTAAAATAATTTCTATATATGAAATCGTGAGTTATGGTGTTTTTAGTTTGTTCATTTGTGAATGGTAGTATACAATAATATATTTCATGACGAAATTATGTTTAGTTCTTAAAATTGAAATTACCCTATGACTAAATTCTTAAATATTTCGTTAAGAAGAAAACAATCTACAATGAATTACAGAGAATCATGATAAAAATAAAGAAACAATTGCAGAGTTTCTAATTTCTATGACAATTATGCAATATACTTTATTGTATTGAAGTTACCATCAAAACGTGTGATATTTATATAGCATCTCAAATTTAATTTCTAATAATTTTGGAGCACAATGTTCTATACAGAAAAAATATATATGCACTTTCTATATGTCTTTCTGCAATTTGAAATTAAGTGGGTATTTTAAAAACTTCATTTAAAACATAAAAAAATTATAAGATGTTCTTTCTATAAAACAATCTAGCTTTTTCAAGTACGTTTTTGGACGATGGTCTCGTGGGACACTAATTGTTTACACTTTTCAATGCGGCTTTATTCGGTTTCCAAGTCGATAAACAAGAGAGAAGTGTGCTTTTTCCAATCAGTGAAACCTATGATGAAGATAAACAATAATATTTAGAATTCCTTATTAACAACCTACAGTTTCAGCACGTTCCTCATAACGAACAAACTATAAAAAACTCCTAATAATAAACTACTAATAAACATGTATTTTTCTATCGTAGAATCTTCCAATAATTACATTAATTTTATATTAATAAACAAATTTGTTATTATTTCATTAAGATATTGATAAATAATTTAAGTATATACTTATTAAAATTTTAAATTGTTCTGTTTGTGTTTGAATTTGAGAAGCTTCTAGTGATATTCTATTTTTCAATTCCCTTTAAATACGCTAGTCACACTCCCATCTCTCCTTCCCGTAGAACACTCGAATAGCGCAGAGACACATATCCTGGGATAGCACACAATCTGAGAAGCAATGAGTGATGACCAAAATATAAATATTTATAATTTATAAGAAAGCCTGTGTTTTCCTCATTAAAAATTCGCCGAACTGCCTAAGTTTCGACTTTTTGTCAGACTTCCTCAAGGTTATAATTACATATATCTGGGGTCAATTTTCACTTACAAGAAAAAGTAGTCATAAGGAAGAAACATTCTACCCATAAAAATTAACGTCGGAGGCGTATAATAAATCCAAACAACAAAAGTATTTTGGTAACTCGATATATTTATTTTTATGGTTTTTCTGTAGGTATCATTTCTTCTTCTCTTATGAAAAAAAAACAAGACTAAAGAAAAAATATTCTGGTAAGTGATGTTGGTGCACTAAAAATATGTAACTTTGAGACCATAGAAATATGTAAAGATAAGTCAAAAATATCGAAAATATTTGTTTTTCATGTCACTGGGATTGCGTGTAAGCAAGATTTTAACGCAACTCAAGTGCAAAATGTACAATGCTGTCAATATCGAATTACCATTATTCTATTTTACTTCCTCTGCACGCGTAGTAAAAGAGTGAAATAGATGGCTGATGACTAATTTGCTATTGCGATCGCTCCCCAAAGTTATGTTTGTCTTTAAGAACAGTGCATTTTAAGTGGTGTTATTTCAGGTCATAGAACATGAAATCCTACTAATTCCTACTAAATAACGAAAGTTTCATCTTCGAATACCAGCAGAAATCCAACAACAAAATATTCTGAAATTTAAATACAATTGATGTGGTTTTTTAATTGTTTTTGCTCAGATCAAATCTACATTTAGTGACATTCTTGAGTTTGAGAGCAGGTTTTTCATAAGTTAAATAANTTATAAGTTTTTGTTTCAAATTTGCGGATTGATTTGATACCCATTTCTTTCTTAAAATAAACTTCTCACAAAATGACCCTGAGTCTGGAATGCTGGAACCTACTAATCACAATAACTTTGTATTTAGTTTTGTATTGTTATCTCATCAATTACTACACCGCTTTTTTATCCTTACTCATAAAATCATGTTTAATATCTAATAAATATATTTATTGTCTAATGTCTAATAAATATACAAATATGAACAATCATGTTGATTCGTAGAAAGTTATTAAAAGAATGCTTCTGAATTGCCTCGTTTGCCCCCTGCTATTGAAGTCAATGAATTCTACGGCATGTCGATAGTAATGAAAGAAAGAGGAGGAAATAATGAAATTGATATCTGGGACAATGTAAGATAATTAATAAAATGCTATATTAATTGCGATGTTTTATTATCTGATAATCTTAGATAATATGCATGAATACATCTCAATTGTTTTCTGAAGTCTATATAAAAGTGATATGTTCCTTTTCTTATATTTTCTGAGTATTAAAAATAAACATTTTTATAATGTTACTCTCTGAGCATATTGTTTTATATGTTGCACGATTACAGCCAATCGTTTTATCTTGCTTCAATCCATTTCTTACAGACGTAATTAAGTTATTGATTTAAAATTTTTGAAGATATTAGTATTAACATTTAGTGTTATTCATTCATTTTATATCAAATTTCTTTCTATAATGCTTGATTTCCGATTGACCTCTAAAAACAGTGTAAAAGAGATGCATATCATTTGAAATAGCAATAAACAACATAATAATTGATGCCAATGTTCTTAACTTTTTTGCGCCATTGAATAAAATTCAAAGGTTATAAGTATATTAATAATTCCTGAAAGCGTGTCTCACGAAATTCATACGATATCTTGCGATGGTATTCAAATCTGTGTATAAACAATATCGATTTTACAGTAAGAAGCAAATCTTTTAACGGAGAATTTTAATTTGTTTTATATTCCCTCGGACGGCGTTGTGAGGCAACAAAACTTGAGATGTCATTTAAATATAGAGAATAATAAAGTTCATTAGAGTTAAGAACATTAATAATATTTTTTGTTATGGAAGTACAAGACGTGTATAATAAATTTTACAAAATATTTCTTTAATAGCGGCGTAATAAAACATTTTCTCTCGTTACGATTTAATAGCGGTATGTTCGCTAGTACTAGTCCTCTATTGGTCTGCCAAATGTGAAAGCAGTTTCAAGTTTGCCTACGATTGGTCGAAAGAAAGTGAGGAGCTTCTCCCCGTCGCAGAGGAGGGGTGTTGCAAACCTAACAAATCCGAACTGCTAAGAGCGCAGGACTTATAATATTATCGTAGGACCTTTTATTATTCCAGGACCGTACATGAGAAACATTTATCATGCAATTACCAAATATCTAGATGGACCCGACAGAATAATTAGTACGTACAGTTAAAAAAATGTTTAATAAGAGACTTTAAATGTATTATATTGATAGTGAACATTTTATTAGAATTGTTGTTAGTTTTATAAGAACAGAAAGAACTCCAAATTTTATTATTATGTTTAAGATACGATTTCATTGAGTAATATAATATACTAGCTGACCCAACAGACGTTCTCCTGTCCAAATTTCAATAAATGTGTTTGTGATAGTTTTTTGAATTTTTCAGAAATTATAATTTTTGCAGTTTGTCTGAAATCTTTTCCAGGACACTAACGAGCCAAAAAAAAAAAAAAAAAAAAGAATTACGCATATCCATCGTTCGAATCGTGAGTTATGGTCTTGAGTTCATATAAAATTTCCATAGAAAGAAAACTCTCTCAGTTTTTCCCAAATTTTTTAATTTTCCGGGCAATTTTTCTGATTTTTCTTTCCCTAAAAACTTTATTCTGAGTATTATGAACATTTTTTAAAAATTAACCATATCGGCCTAGTCGTTATCAAGTGATTCGTTTACCAACGAACAGCATTTTTATTTATATAGATTTCTTCGGGAAGATGGTAACACATGATTAATGCTACGTAGTTTGTGAAATAAGGATAAAATAAATAATGACTGATCCAGAAATGAATGAATGTCAACCAACAAGGGAAAGACAATAAAATAAACACCGACCTTTTTTACGCCACTGATCAAGATAAAGAAACCTTCCGTAAGGACTGCACTTTATAGCTCTCACAAACCCTTGTAGCTGTCACCAATACTTTAGTGAATACCATCTTATTCCCAGACTGAAGACAAACCATTGTTTAACGACCGCGTGATTATTTTCTTCTTCTTCTTGTTCCGTACCTTTTTATTAAATCGTCCTAGCACAATTGTAGAGCATGCACTTCCTTCTTAGCCAGCCTTCCATAAACCTCTCCCCGTGAAATGCACCTGCATTAGGGGAAGAATATTTACAACTGGAATTTTATGCACACAGAATTTTCATACTTAACTTCCCCCTTCTCTCACCCACTCGGCACTCTTCCTTCTTTTCATCTTGTGAGCGGCCACCAAGAAACCCTCTCCGTAGGCTAAGTTTTATGTTCTGGCTCGCTCGGTGGTCGAGTGATAACTCCGGATAGGTGCCGTCACTATATTACAGGAGTCTATTCATATTTTATTATGCAATTTCCTCGTGTCTTTTTTCCCCGCATGGAATGACGTGAGCTGTGGCCCCTTGCGGTGGCTTTGGCGTCGAGAGCTGTTACTCCAAAGGAATATTCTCGAACCATATCGATACGTTGGTTCAAGCGATCGGATGAAAGGCTTGGATTCGAAAGGTCAAAGATCGCTGGAATATGTAGGTGCGTATTAGTTGCTAACATGTTTGTTTTAAGTTTTAACACAGGATCACAAAGGATTTTCTGGGTAGTTTGAAAAGAATAAAACAAAATGTTATTGGGTTGAGAGATGTGGTGGCTGTGTGGTAAAAGAATGTTTTCAATGTGGAGTGATTATAGAAATCGTGTTTGCTTTTATTACGAAATGGCAAAACTTTGCATGAAGATAGACAAACAAACAATTAAAAAAATATATTCCTCTCTTGCTTCCGGGGAGTAAATTAGTTTATCGTCCTTCACGTAGTCATACGCAGTCCATTTTTTGACAATAAATTAATTATTTATTGATTTATTTACGTATTGGAACTTGTAATGACACAAATAAGAAGGTAAGGATTGAAAATCATATTTCTATAGTCCTCTACCTTGATAATTCTCAGATAATTCCTGTATTCAAAATAGACTTCTTCCTATACCTCGAGCTCTTAAGTTTCAATCTTATCGGGTTAGTTGTTTTGGTTATTACAACACACCATAGAAATACTTTCACTTCAACCTTCAGAAGGATACAGGACTTCAATTCGAAAGGTATGCGAAGAGTATGAGGTACGCAATAGGAACATAAGGTTTGGATTTTTAATAGATTACAATAGTCTATAGAACCTTTGTTGACAAATTTAAAATTTTAGTTATGTTACGCACTTCTGGATTATCATTTAAAATTTGTGATTTTATCTTTAATTTGTCCATTAACATAATTTTTACTATTATTTTGAGATTCTTAGCATAGATAACGGGTGCATTTGTAGTACAACACGAAATCTAGCTTATATATTTCGTGAGTGATAAATGTTTAGAGCTCTAGGAGCAACGTATGTGAAAAATGGATATCTTAAGGATGTTTTAAGAAAAAATGTAGTGAATATAAAAGACAAGAGGACTATGATAGAGACTAGGGAAAAATACGAAAAATTTTGAAATTTCATAAGTGTTTTAGCGATCCGAAGAATGTTGGTTGATGACATCGGTAATGTATCCGTCTCTTTGGTCAGTGAGGCAGACATAAATAAATATTTACGCCACAATGAAACAATGTACAAATTGAACTGTATTGCCTTTGTATATAAACAGTGTAGTAAAACAACAACAATAATAATAAACAGAATAAATAAGTTGAGACTGGGTTGATTTATCCATTTCGATAGAGAAATACGTCTTCTCACAAACAGAGGAAGCAGTTTTCAAAAGAAATACGAATGGAGAGGGATAAACGTCCTCCGAAAATATAGAACTGACATTTACAACTACGAGAGGTGGATACAGGACTTCATTTTGGGAGGGGCTTAGGTCTCCGGGGATTTTGGGATGTAAGAAATTTGGAACTTTGATACAAAATGAAACAATTTTAAAGAAATATAAAATTCTGTACGAATATGCAGTCTTTTTTATTCAATTCAAAATAATACGCCTATTTACCAAACATATAATACTTTTTACGAAATAAATTTTAGTATTCATTTAATTTCATTTATTTTATTTTTGGGGGAGGGGTCATTGGTTCCTGAGTCCCTCCTCTAAAATCCCCCATTGAGGACTAGTACATCATCATTGAATTCGGTGAGATTTGTTGTTTGAACGCTATATGATTGCAATTATTGTACAGCGACAAACAAAAATACTATTAATAAGTTTGTGTTATAACATACATCCAATGTTAATCAGGCCATAAAAATATGTGTTTCGTGAATCATACAAATGCTACCAAATCCTATAGAGTGTGGATACCAATGAATTGGCAATGCATTTCGCAGCTACCGTGTCCCCATCCCTTACGAAAGTGTTTCCGATTACTTCCAGGTTAAGTCCCCAGAGTGTGATTCTTCAAACAAACTCGGCCATTGGGGGACTATATTTCCAACTAGCAGCAGACAAACAAAAAGTGTCAATCACAGCAATATTTTCCTTTTTATTATTATTTCATATCGTGATTTCCTGTGAAAAGTTTCGGTGAAATGTTATATAAATATTATCAAAGCTTTGAAAAAACATGCATTAACACAAAAATCATTGCTAACCAATCTAATATTAAATATCTTATTATGACGACGGATATATTTTCCAACAAATTCCTAGATACTTTTAACAAATGAATCGATTACCTTTAATTTTTCCTGGTATCATTGGTACATGAGTGTAATGTATAATAGCTTTGATTACACCCAGAACTACTCTTTGGAGAAATGCATAGTTTCTACCTTTCAATGAACTTTAACGTCGAAAAATCTTACAAACATCTTAGACAAACAAGGTGTAATACCAACTTGCTCGCCTGATTTACGTGTACCAATTTATGGATTAAATTTTTTTTAACACAAAGTTGTGGAGAATTCATCAACGAGTGGCAGTCATAAGTTCACATATTTGCTAAATAAAATTTCTAATAAATCCACTTTACTTCAAAACAATATCTCATATTACAATTCTTTTTTTAAATATTTAAATATAATTGATTTTAAAAGAAAAATCAGTAACTCGAAAATACCACATTGCTGTATTGTACATCTTAATTTCTTACACCATACTGTTAAGCAAACAAATTAAGAGGTTGATATCCGAAAACGGACGCAACAGTTCACATGGTACTCTAAAGTCACTTTTCTCTTTAATTTATTTTGGAAAATGTTTCAATATTAGTAGAATAGATAATTATTATTATGTAACATTCGCTCGGCAATTCCTAATAGTACCACGTTTAATGTTTCACCTCATCACGATCCATAAAACGAGATGAGAGCACTCGTAAGAAATGAAATTATTGAGAAAACTTAATATTTAAATGCTGTGTCAAAATACTCACGTTTTTGTCATCCTTCACTGACTCCGAATGCATGTCGTGATTTTATTTAAATAGTTTGTAAAATATTTATAGTGATTCTCGATAATCTTAGAGAATGTCAGGGAAATGGGATCTTCCGCAAGATTCGTTTGCGTCATTTTTCGAGTTTTCTACACGTGTGAAACTACACTTTGTTCATTGTCACAACATGTGTATGTTCTTTGTCACAACATGTGTATTTATTTTAAAAATTCCAAAAATTTGAAATACGCTTTCTTAAGTTATAGACAGGAAGCATAGTTTTCCATGCAACCCAACATACATGCAGATCAGAAATGGGTCCGATAACTCTAAGTAGACTTTACTTGAAAAGTAATAATTAACTATTCGATTCTTCTCACTGTGCGACACCCTGTGGTATTATCTATTGTTAAAAC
This sequence comes from Laupala kohalensis, assembly GCA_002313205.1. Taxonomy (NCBI): domain Eukaryota; kingdom Metazoa; phylum Arthropoda; class Insecta; order Orthoptera; family Trigonidiidae; genus Laupala; species Laupala kohalensis. The sequence continues at coordinate 806,966 of NNCF01125844.1, read as the reverse complement.
CTTAGTAAGTAGTTTTGAGGAATTAATTTTGGAGTTTTTTAGTATATTAATTCTTAACATGTTTGTATTAAATCATATTTATTTATGAGTTCGAGTCATTCAATAATCTATCGTACTATATAATATTGATAAATAGAAACAAGATTTTAATGCTACAAGGACTGCTCAGAGAACGATAAACATGAACTGCATGGATATTGCACAACATGCTATCAGTAATCGCATGAGAAAATTTATTTTTAAGTTTATATATATATATGAAAAATAATTTCACTGCCAATTGGGTAATATTTCTGCGACAAGAATATCTTCCTATCAAATAAATATTCTTCTGAAATATTTTGTGTTGTTTTTCATTATCATAAAATTTCATACATTTTATCATAAACGGATTTTTGTTTATTTTAATTTCCCATAAAAGAAAAAAAATAATGGAAAGTTTTACTTAAAATATTAAACGGACAGTGAATGATGATAATCTTAAAAAATGAATGAAATTGCTGTATCTGACGCTCGAAACAGATTCAATTCCGAACATTTAATAATGTAATCATAATAACAAAAAGACTTTTAGAATACTGCTTTAACTAAAAGGCCTACAAACACGTATTGGTGTCGTTTTACACCTGTCAGAAACGTAAAAGCAATTAAATATAATTCGTTCGAGAACGAAATGACAGAGAAAGTCTCGTACCGACAAATATTTGAAACATGTCTCGAAAAGTACAATTTAACTTTTACATTTAAATTTACAATTTGTGGTTATTTTTCTGAAAAAAAGTTAAGGTATTTAAAAATTTATGATATTTATGTATTTTTTACTTTTTAACAAAGATTTTTTCCAACATACACAATGTGAAATTGCGTATATATTAATATCTGATAAAAAACGTTTTTATTTCGCTAGTAGAGAGGATAGATTATGAACTGTTAATTTTTATTCTGCTAGATATACAAGTCAAGTTTAAGTTTTCATTTCGTTGTGTAAAATAAATAATTCATATACGTTCGTAAATAAACTCACCAAAAGCTTATTCAATAATTATAAAATGAATCTGTGCGCTTTTATAACAAAATTGACTTTAAAGAGCAATCACAAGCTTTGTAATGAGAATGGAAAGAGGTGATTTGTACTTTTTTACAGCACTCCCGTAAAGTAAACGAGATTTCCCCAGACGGGGAAAAATACCCTTCCAACCACTCCCATCATCTTCTCACCCCGTAAGCACGGTCACTTCGTCATCAGCGTTTTCTGACCTTCGACCACAACTCACCGAAACCCTCTCTTCTGCACCCCCTCCCCGAATTCGCCCCCCAGCCACCCCTCCAAACACATCTCCCAACAGGCAACTACTGTCTCCCTATTTCACATCCATCACCAGGTTAACGGCAAAAGTAATAACCACCACATTTTTTATTCAGCAGAGGTTTGTGACTTATCTCACGTACGTAAAGTTTTGATTACAGGCTTGGGGGCAGCGGGAGAGGGTGAGGGGTAGTGGATGATAGAAGCTAAAAGAGGTGGAGCAGGTGATGTGAGCAAAGTAGAAGTGGGAGTGGTAAGGTGGGGGGGAGTTGTTGAGCATAGCAGGCGAGGGCACCGTCTGCATTGGAGGGTTTCCCATAAGCTTTCGCGGCGCCTGGCCTCCTCCAACGAGTAAGCTTCGTTGTTACTTCTCACCGAAGACCAGTAAAAAGAGAGTTTTATTAAGCATAAACATCGAAAGCAGAAGATGGAATCCTTACAAAATGCATGAAGTATTGGTGCGCTAAAGAAGTTGAAGAGAAAAGGGGGAGACGGGGGTGTAAAATAAGACGTGATATTACCTTTCCCGCTATGTATTCATTTCTGGTGTTATTGGTTTGTGATTACGTATTTACTAGCTCATTCAATAGTTCAACGTTATTTCATATTCATAGCTTTGAATACAAATTAACTGGCATGAAGTGACAAAATGAATTAAGGGTTTGTAAATATTGATTTTAACTGAGATAACATTTTACTGAAAAAATTAATGAGTCCACCTACGTTAAACACTACTTGGTACGAGTTGGGTACAGCAGTTGACATTGCTTTCTTTCTCACACCCCATATCTTCAAAATTTCTCTGAGTTATTTACAAACAGAATAACGAAACAATAACTGTGAGTAACTGTAAAGCGCGTACATTTTCACTATAAAAAATGAATTTTAATATAACAATCTATACTAATATACAAAGCAAAATTCGAAAGTATGTTTGTCTGTTTGCTACTTTTTCATGGCTAAACTGAACTGATCGTGATGAAATTTGGCGAGAAGATCGTTTACAGGAAAATAAGCTAAGTTTTATTTTAAAAATGTGTGAGGAGATAGAAAATTATAAATGTTGATGAAGTCGAGAAAAATATCAATCTTCGGAGAAGTATGTTGGCTTACGCTGCCTAAACGGTTAGAGATAGGAGACAACTATGAATAGCAATATTCTTCGTCTTCAAGAGTTCTACAAAAATGTCCGTGACAACATATGCCTATACACAAAAGTAATCGAAAAAAATTATTAGAAATAGAAATGTTAAAATATTTCAAATTAAGAGAGTAGCTTAAGAAGGAAAAAGAAATCATCATCGAATAAAGAGGGTTCCTTGCTTGTGCATTTAACAAAGATAAAAATGTATTTATAAAGTGAAATGTGGAGGAATAGTTTACATTTTACTAGAGTTTCAATGAAATGGTACAGCCGCAAAACCGACATTGTGTCTGAGCCCAGAAGCGAAAACTCAGCTCCTGGCTGAGATGCTGCGGTGAATAGAGAATCTTCCAATGCTGTATCAGTTGAGGGAGTAGGGGGTAAACAGCCGTAGATGTTTACCATGAGTGGGATGGGATGTGAGGGTCACGTAAAAGTCGAGTTTCATCCATATGTTTCGGTGTCCGTGAAATAAATAATTCCCGTATAAATTCAAGTTCAACACCTTTAGGGGTTAAACACACCGAACTCTCCTAAGGGGGAAGTGGTGTCCTACGTTAATTGGCGACGTTTGGACTGAATTGTATCTCTCACAGACAAACTGTTCGTTGCTTTCTCAAGGGTGGTTTCAATCAAGGATTAAATAATTCTTGCTGCTACTGGTGAAACTCAAGATGGTATTTACAATCATGTTTTGTATTAAATTTGTATTATTATGAATTTCTAAAATTACGATGCTGTACGTAGGCTTTTAAAAACTAGTAAGTAAAATTATTTTTATGTTACAATATCGATAGATTTTACTTTTTCAATGTAAAAGAAGGTTGGTTTAAGAAATATCTTGGGCTACGCCTGGTAAACCACTAATACGTAACGAAATTCCTCTAATTATACACAAAAACATTTATATTTTGAAACTTTTAAAAATAGTAATGTGCGTACGAAATGTTCACTCAAGGATTCAGATATTTTTTGCTCCTCCTGGGTCCTTACAGCATTGGTTCATTTATCCATCACAATATTACAATCCCTCAATTTTTTCACTTTACATTTTTTTCATTTACCTACACTCATAATTAAAATGAACTATGAAAAAGGCATTTCAACTATGAAAAAGGTATAATTATTTTATGTTCAATGCTTCCACTAAAGATGTTCATTTAAGTTTATTTCCAGTAAAAACATGTAAATCGCTGATGGAACTAAAAATATAAGTAAACAAATTACATCTCAAAGATACCAATAACTCTGAAAATAGATTGCTCACATGTGTATCATCTTTTTATATGTTTATGTTGGTTTTTATATGTTCAGTGTGATTTCTATAATGCATAGAAATAACATTTTGAATTGTCACGCTGCAATCCTTTAGAGATAATCACGATTATCCTCATTGCGATGTCCTTAATACACCTTGTCAAGAATTTTTCATATTTTAACACTTAGGTATCGCAACAACTGATTCGTTCTAAAACATAACTCATTAATTGAGTATGCGTGACAATAATGCTCAAATTACTCAATTCATTACGAACATTCCAGAAAGCTAATTGCAGATATTAAATGTAATAAAAAGAGTTCAAAACACACACATCTGGTAACACGATAAATATTTTGATACATTCATTCCATTAGCTGAACCTTAAGAGTAAAATGAGACGAAATAAAAAAACGAATGGAATGAAAACTTCAGTCTGTGCCATTTTCCCGTACTTTCCAAAATTACGAGCTGTGAGTTGGACTGCAGCAGTGGTTTTATCTCCTTCAATGTCGACACGTGACACGAAACAGATCCTGGGTTGGGAACCAATGCATTGGTGGACACTCCAACAACCCATTTCCGGTCGACCCTCTAATGAAGAATTAAATTGCACAGTAATTATAATTACTATTTCAATTACCCGTCTCAAACAATGGCTGTGAAATCGTTAAACGATCCGAAATTATCACCAGCTTCGTGTGGGTACGTCACCAATATTAGAAAATTAATACACAATTTCAATCAGAGAAAGTTATTGGGGATGGGGGAAGTGTAAAAGTGCAGGGGAGTGGTGGAAGTTCCGGATAACGACTTGACATGTTACGGGTTTCAATTAATGTTGGTTCCGATGTGTCAAGAGTGACGGGCAATGTGCGGACATTTTCCCTTCATGGGAATGGATTTTGTAATCGGATCACTATTTGCACAGTCTTTTCAGTCTTTTTCACATGTGTCTCTGAAACGCTCAATAGATTATGTTCGCTCTAGAAATTTCCAGTTAATGTATTACAGTCCAAACACAATCGAATGTTATCCATTTCAACCCAATTTCAGACATCGAGAAATATCTAACAACTTTGATCGAATACGAAACCATTCAAACATTCGTGTATTTGCTAGTGAATATACAGACTGACCATCAAAAGTATAATTAGTAAAATACACGTTGGTGACATGGAATGATTGGGATGTATGCAACACATTGTCTTGAAGAGATATCTAACCCCAGAAGATATTTCATTTACTTTTGGTCTGGTAGAGCTGGTCCCTAAAATAGAATAATTGAGCCAAAACCATAGTTTTGTTTTAAATATTGAAGTTTTTTTTAAATTTATGCCCCAAAACATGAAGGAGTTGAATGAAGTGAAATGAGTGTATATGAGTACCATGACGTATTGATGTGTTTCTCTTGCACAACATTATTTGGGAATTAAAACTCTCGACATATGAGAAACTCCCTCTTGCCTCAATCTCCAGACGCTTCACTCCTCAGTCCATTCAGAGTGAAACTGCCCTCTTTTTGGGTCTCTAAGGTACCCATAGGGTTTTACGGAAGGAAGAGCTTTACAATTTCTATTCGTCGGTATGAAAAAGAAGAGATATGACTTGACCTCAAGAAAGACCCGGTCCTCATTTTACAGCAGGTAGAATGGGCCTGGGAGTAAGTCTGGTTGTTGCAGTGTGTAGAAAATTCCCATATCACACCGAGGATCACACCCCGGCCGCCCATCCACGGACCCACGCAAATACTCCTCGGCTCTGTACAAAAAAATCGTACTAGGACTGTCGAGGGTCGTCTCTTTGAGATATCAGCATCACCTCCCTCCTCGTGTCGCGGGGAAGAAAACGTAGAATGCAACTTTCCACTTATACGCAAGGCTTTTGAGAGTCAGGAGTAGAGATGATTTCAAATTAAAGCATATATACATCTCAATTTCTGAAGAAAAGAAATCGATTCAACATTTCTTGGAAAAGACTTCTTTATTGTAGGTGCTTTTTAAATATTAGTTGAGCGTTTTCTAAATTCTACTCATCTATTAGAAACATTATTGAAGATATTTTTAATATGACCACACACACAAAAACGTTTTTAATTCTTAAACTACGGCAGCGGACATGAATTTATGATTCGTAATCTCTTTTGTAAAGCAATGACAACGTGCGTTATTACTCCTCATATACGATCCCAAATAATAAACAAACTTCTCACAGAAAACCCAATATTTACGAACGAAACATTACAGCCTCCAACTTTATCTTCTCATTTCTCGTCACATTTACGAGAAATACGGTATCATGTCCCGGATAATCCGTCCGGGTGACAAGCTTGGAAAGGAGCGAGCTCTAAAACGACGGGAAATAGCCGCATTACCGTTGCGAATAAACAATGGGGGTGTTTGCTGGCCGGTAGTCACCTCTTTCCAGAAACCGCTGGTCGTGTCGTGAAGGTGGCAGTTCTGGTGGTGTAGGGGGTGAGGGGGAAAGTTGGCAATGCGAATGCCAGAAACAGCGAACGGAAGCAGGTGACACACGTACGCACTCGCAGATAGTGTTGCAGATGGGTAGAAAATGATTTAGAGTGTACTCAGAGTTGGAGGAGAGCATTCCAAGTAACCGATGATCAGTAGGAGAGAGTTTGATGTAACGAGGATTGCAGAATTATGTGGGTACAAAAATGTTAAAGTATTTTTGAATTTTTGTTTTCAATTTAATTATTTATTTATTCATACTGTAAACACATATGAATAAATTATGATAAAATAAAATGAACGATACACAAAAATTATTTATTATTATTGTTGTTATTATTATTATGTATAATTGTTAAGTGATAAAAAATGTGTCTGTACAAATAAACTCGTTCATATTATTATATTATTTTTTTATTCGTTTAACAGTGCTGGAACAGCTGTTAATTTCTCTCATTTTATTTCTATCCTAGAAACTTGGTACCTTGATTAACTACCCTGTCACATTTGGTATGTTTTTTCTTTCCTTTGATCGTCTCGAACCCTGTTTCCAACAATAGTCATAGTAGGGTTCTTTTACATATTTACATAATTACACAGTTTGCTGTTGCCAGTAATCTAATATATCTATTACTGCCATTACCTTGATTACGTAGTCTTCTTCAAAATAGTCGACCTCCTCTTAGTCCTCGTTTGTCTATCTTCTTCTTTTATCATTTAAGCCCCACTGCATCAGCCTTCCCCTGAACTCTCCAAACACCACGCACAGTCGAAAAGAATGTGTTCTACCGTTTGTCTACCTTATTGCATCCACATCTCGCTTTTACACTTATCTTCATTCTCTCAAGATATCCGATATCACTGTCCAGTGAAATGAAAAATACGATTTGATTTGTATTTGTAATTAAACATTATAGTATTTCAAATAAATGATTTATTCATAATTTATGGAAGGTTTTTAAAAAGCAATTAAATATATTAAATACGTCAGTTGAATGCATAATATTGTAAATTATTCATTATTCTGTGAAAATATTGTTTACATTTTAAATTACGTATTTAATGAAGAAATTACATATTTAAAAACTGCATTCTGTTTTTTAAATAGTTTATTGCTTTAAATAGACACATGATGGAATCATAATCATATACACATGAAAGTGTAGTGTTGTCGAACACATGAAAGTTAGACCAAGAAAGAATGCAAAATTAAGATTGCAAGAATACTTGATCGGGTTTTTATTTATCATTTTAAGCTGTTAGTTTTTACTACTATGGGTTCTGATGACCTTGGTGTTGGCGAACTCTAAAACCCCATTAAAAAATAAAATTAAAAAATAGTTTTTACTACTCGTATTTTATGACTGTTGAAGGAAATTAATATTTCACAACGTCAAAATAAGATACCGTTCTTATTGTGTGACAAATATGCTACGTACCAGTAAATGGTTATTAGCTACTTCTATGCCTGCTAATAAAAAGAATAAAGACATTAAACCGATGAGAGAAGTTAGTCTGAAATACATTAATATTTGCTCTTTAGGGCTTATTTCTACCAATTTTTACCAACGTACCGAGAAACATTCCAAAGAATATTTGATCAGACAAGCATGTAATTGAACAGCTCAGTTAAACGAACGTAAAAAATACAGAACATTTTGTACAGTTCTTTTCAAATGACACGCAGAAACAATGACATTTTCTTAAAGACGTCGTGCGGTTTCCCCGAAATCCTTGATATATCGTTCTCATCCCCAATTAACATCGTATTAACATAACATTTTTGCTGGCAAGTGCTTCACTAGCCTACATTTCACAAGAAAGTTCCGCCAGCGAAAGCAAACGAACAAAAAAGAAAATCATTTTGGTTTTGAAATGAACTGGACTGCGAATCTTCGCAAGAGTGAGCTGCATGCTCGACAATGCGTAAAGCTATTTATCAAAAGAACATTTGCGTATTCATGTTCTCCGAAATGAAGGCGAATCAGACTGGGATAAGAGAAGTTCTGCGCAAAATTCCATCATAGTTGAACCAAAGGCATATTTTATGAATTGTGCCTCGAGTTCTGAAAGACGTTTTTACTTTTATATAGTCATTGTACGTTCCTCGTGTTTGTTCCGTTGCACGTATTTGAACGGCACTGTTTATATTTTCTTCCGCCAGGGTACGTTGCAGTTGAGGAAGCATTTGTCATCAGATTTGAGACACTCTGAGAATGAAATGTAAAAATGCTCAAGAGACTAAAATAGTAAAAAAGAGATCGTTTAGTAGTTGATTCAGTAAACGTTTCAGAGCTATAAAATTTTAATCAAATAATAGGATACTCTGTATTCAGTAGGTGTTCGGCAATTCAGAGGAAACTTAAATCATAACGCCCATATCAAAACTGATCTTTTAGTAATTAGAGCCATCTTTTAACATAAAATCGATTTAATAATGGTCAAAATATCTACTATTTTGTCTTATTATGTAAAGCTAATTATTAAAATCGTCAAAATAATCCATAACGTGGACCTACTACTATAAGAATTCTTTCTGGTTCTTAACGGGAACGTAAGAATAAAATTCTGAAATACGTATTTGTAAAATAACATTTTCGTATTCTATTAAAAATCAAATTTGTTGTTAATATATTGATACTATAACACGTAATAACTATTTCTATTGTTCTCTCAGGGTTGAGCAGAAATGATAAATTCACCTTCGCTTTAGGGTTCCTAATCAAAATTGATGGGATGGTACCTTGCATACTTCCGAAGTGTATTTTCGTGTTTTGTACTCCTTGTGGAGATAGGCAGGTTGTAGTTCCTTCTTTGACAAAATCCTATTATTATTATTTATCACACATGAAGAGGTTTAATTCTCTTCTTTTCCTTTGCAAATACCCTTCTCTTAATGTCTCTGTTCCATCTCACAGGGACAACTGTCTCACAGGGGCGTTCCGAGGATTTTATTTTGTGGGGCATAACATACACATGTATTTAATTATAAGTGTATATGTATATAAATATCATATATACGTTTATATTTTATATAAGTGTATAAGTATATAAATATACATACGTATAAAATGTTAATTGGCATACAATTATATTTGGAAAAACAAAGAAGAAAGTTTTCTTTTAATCTCGGGGGGTGGGGGTGGGGGAATGATTCCCTATAAAATCACCGGCAGCGGTGGTCTAGTGTAGCGTCCTCGCTTCCACGATCCTGCTGAACGGTAGAGCGGGGTTTCAAACCCTGCTCGCCCGAATAAGGTAAGGTTTTCAGCTGGAGTTTCCTTCACCTACTCCAGACAAATGTCTGTTCGGTACCATAAAATTTCCCCGGCAATCCCAACATCTCTTTTTTCTAATTCCATTTGCCAAATCCAACGGTTCGGTGAAAGGGCAGCCTTGAAACTCGCACAAGGCATAAAATAAATAAATATATCTACCTCCCTTCCCCGCGTTAGGTGCACCCATACTTTATCATTATGTTATGGTGCGTTATTAATTCCCTTTGCTTACTACTTTGAAGAGCCTGAATCCTTGGTATGAAGCAGTCACTCCAAACCAATTTTCCCTCCTCCGTTTTCGCGACTTCAGCTGTCTTCTTTGCTACATTCTTTGCTCCTTTCCCAGTTCCGCAGCTGTCAATACAATCAATAAATCGATTGTTCGCATTATGATTTTTGTTTTCTTAGAAGAAACAAGCTTAGAGAACGTGATACGTTGGGGTGGTATGATAAGGCGTCACCCAACACAATTATTATTGTTGAATCGAATCTTATAATACTGGAAGCAGTTTTAATCTCTTCTTCTAAAAGTGAAAAGGAACAAGGATTGATAGTGCATCGCATAACAATTATGTTATTATTTGTAGTGTTATTATTAATGTATTGAATTTTTACGTATCAAATCTTTTTTTCAAAGTGAAATATGTGCTTCTTTTGACAAAAATGAAACAAATTAAGGTTTTTTGAATTAACATAGCTACCACTTTATGGAATTTAAGTGAAATATGCTCATTCGATGTACAACATCGAGTGCTTAGTAGTGTAATCTTCTGAGAAATCAGTCACGAGTAATCGTGAGTAAACGAAAAAAGTAATATTTTAACTTCAAACGCTTAAATGTCACTTTTGACCCGGCATTATATTACCTGAAGTGTAAAACACTGTATTATTGTTCATATAATACATATAACACCACAGTAACAGGACAAAAAGAAAAATGTGCAATTTTTGTAGAGAAGGAAAAAATCATGTTTTCTTTTATTTGCCCAGAACTTTAACCAGTTGACGGAATTTCAAATATAATACACTCATTACACGCAGAATTTAACAACTTTAAATTATGTACAGGATTTTTTTCTGCTTAATGCCTCATTTATGAGTTATTTGCGAAGAAATGAAATAAAGTTCAAAATTTTCGAAGGTTTTGAACCTCCCCCACTTGGAGCGAAGGAGAAAATTGGTGGAAACTTCAAATCACTCTTTGGACATTTATAAAAAAGATATAAAACCATTTCAAGCTTTCCACGAATTTATTTGAAGCAAAGTCATTATTTGGCCTTTGTTTCCTGGCTTATATAGTGAGGATATTAAATCCATATTTTAATAAAATGTCCGGAGAGTATCTCTTGTGATAAGGAGAAACTGTTCCTTCTCTTTTGTTTTCTTAGCAACAGAGAAGGATGCATTGTCATAAATAAAGAAACCAAATTTTATAAAATTAAATATCCATCCTACTTAAGTGATTTTCAAACTGGAATATCTCACGAAAAAATTATAAAATGTTGCAATTAAAAAAAGTTCAGGTCAATTACAAATAAAAATAATTTATATGACCACCGCGCCTTCTAAAGTATTTCTTTTTGTTTTCGCACGTTAGAAGTAGTAACCACAACAAATATTATGTTTTAGTGTCATAAATTTTTCATATTTATATATTACAATATAATAATTTATTTAATGAATATTCGCGATTGATCGCTTTCTCTGACTCGAGGATGCTGCATTACGGAGTATTAATTGATGCAATACTGTCCAATCAAAAGTACACAAAGAACTATGTAAAGAATAATGGGTTTTCACTCTCATGCCATTATGTAAAGAACATATAATAAAAAAATGATGTTTTTCGCAATCGAGAAGTTTAGTAGGTTGCATTCCGCACTGATATAAAATACTGACATTAAATATAGAGTTAGAACAGAATTAATTTGTATCTCCTAAGCGACAATACTTCCGCATCTTTGGATTTGCTTCCGGATCGTCTACTCAGTTGAAATGAACATTGTTTGAATTTTTTGACATTCATCATTTAAACTTTATTGAAAGCACCTTCAGGATGATATGTCGTTTTTCTTTTACCAAGCATTTAGTATTCCTATAAATCAACTTACAGATTCGCAGAAGAAAATCATTCTATGAAAGATGTAATAATTGTTAAATAGTGTTTATTTTCAATTTTTAATGTATTTAAAGCAATATTGCAATTATTTGAGACCTGAAGTGAGTTTACACTTCACACTACCATCAACGACATACGTGTGACGTAATCCTATTTAACCATCACTTAAATGAAACCACAGACCCCTGCTGCTATGCTTAATTCCAACTTCACACAGGTGTTCTCCTAACAATTTAAAACTAATTAATGTAAACCAAGATGGCCTCCATGGTGACAATAGAGTATGTTTAACCTAGCACCTACAGTAGACAGACGTTATTTTGTATCCAGACCCTTCAAGTCAATTTATTCGAACATTTTCAAATCAATGAAGTTATGTATCATTATAAAAGTCCGTTCAATCATATGCTCATCACATTACCTTTATTATCTAGATTACCAGTTCCTTATAAACCGTTTGTGGTAAATAATTCGTAAAAAATAAAAATTAAAGAATTATTTGCGAATATATATGAATATCACTATACAATGTATTTAACATAATTTATCGCTTTCACGTGTATTTTGGGTGTTCCTCAATGGTATATTCTAGCCACCAGATTAATATCCATAATCCTTATTATCGATCATTTTCTTTCTCAACTCACTTTCAGAAAATTACACAGTAAGTTAAATAAATCACATTCAAAACAAATATTAAGCCTTAAAAATTAAACTTTGAAATTATTTGGAGGCATTTCTTTAATCCTTGAATTTATATTTAGTGCAAATTTTTATACGTCTAATAATATATAAATGGTTTTACTTTATTGGGTTATAATCATAATTTCAAATCGAAGCTTGAATGACATCAATCTAGCAAATATGAAATATGTCTAGATCGATAAAAAACATAAAACAACATATTTTCGGAATCGATAAATATTAATAAAAAATCAGGAGGTATGTTTAGAATGAGGAAATGCTGTTGTTGAAAATTTGTTCCACCATTCAAATGCATTAGTAATCTAATCATAATAAATCTACCGACATCTCACCATCTCCATCTAATCTGAAGCGTCTTCGGGTCCTTCAACCCCCACCCCTGTATCCTTCACCCTTCGGAGCCGTACCTGGTTGGCATTCATTACGAGTTTCCTAATTCGCCTGTCGGTTCCTTCGACTTCACCGCAGGCGTCGTCGTTACGTCACTTCCGGACCCTTCCCCCACCTCTTCTTTCACACTTGGAGACCAACCCTTCCAACCTTGGTTCGCCATGCAGCCCGTATTAAACTTAGCCTAAGTCGGTGGCGCTAGAATGAACTCCTCATCAGCACAAGTGGCGGGCAACCGTTAGGCGGTTTAATCATGAAAAGAGAGTCGCTCTACTCGATACACTCCGAGGTTCAGTCTAATTTTGTCTCGACGGAGGCAGGATCGGGATAGATCCTAAACGATGTGTCGTACTTTGGGTAATGAGAAGGGTTGTATCTCAAGCTTCGGAAGCAATTTTGATTACAGTGTGTTGCGATGTACGCTTTCTTTGACGTAGTTCGTCTGATTAGTTACTTCTCGCTTCCTTTTTGTTTAAAAAAAATAGAACTTAATTATTAACAACAAATTAAAATGTGATTTTGAATATTATTTTGTCTGCAGTTAACTGTCTCAGCAGTTGATTCATAAACATTCATAGATATAGATTGCCGCAGATAGGAGTACACTTATCTGATATATTTTTAGAAAGATATATTTATATTGAGAATACCGCGAAGAGAATTCACTAACGAGTAAAATATTTTAACAAATGAAATTATCAGATGATATTATAATTGATAAGTCTTGAATAAATTATATCAAACTAAAAAAAATTAGAAATGCATATGAAATAAAATGAGATTTGTTAAAACATTTACTTCGTGCACAATAACAATTTTGTCAGGAAATGAATTCTTAAATGATATCTCCAACTCTATAATGAGCATCAAATTGTGTGTATTTTCAAGTCAAATTTATTTGTCGGAATTTCTGTTTCTGTACTTGCTGTTCTAGTGCAACTTGAATACTCTTTGCCTCGGCATGTGAGGTACCAGGTACTCGAGTTCAATTATTTTGAGTTGGACGACTTGTTTTTTGCGGAAATATAAAACCTCTCATCCAGATCGACGAGAAATTACCATCATTAAAAATTATGTTGCTGCACATAAAAGTCGATTTCATTTCTTGGAATGAAAAGAATAGAATTTCGCGTGGAAAAAGAGAAAAAGTTCTCCATTTTACTCACATTTTTAACAGCCATTTCACAAGAAACATTCTATGAAGTGGAATGCCCGGAACATTTGATTTTGAATTGTTTACAAGCTCTCACAAGTCCCTCTAAAAATATAAAAATGTCACATTCGCCTGGATATTACATTAATTCATTCAGAAACTCGCTCTAATAAACGTCGAGGAATCGCGCCGCCAAGTAGAAGATCCGTCTGTCGCTCGTACAATTTCGTGTTTTTGGTTTCCTGCGAAAGTAGTCGGACGACGTCATTGCCGTTATTCTGTTGTCTCGAATGCTGGTGGCTCTCCCGAAAGTGCCTTTTCGAATGCACAATGCGCAGTGATCGGTCCGCAGGTGCAGGTCCCTTTAAGGTACAAGAGAGGAACCTATTTCATCTTTTATACGACGTCGTTATAAATCCATTTCTATTAGCTGTAAAACTTCTTCTATCTGTCAAATTCGAAGAAAAAATTCCGTAAGAGAAACTATGTTCGAAAGGTTAGGGCAGTCAGTATGATAATGGAAACTCCAGCAAGGTACTGGTACAAAGAAGCAAGTCAATTTTCTCGCTTTCTCTTATTAGACGTTTAAATCAATTAATTACCTTAATTAACATTGTATATGTATTACATGACAGTGAAGGAACAGAAAATAAACTTCCAAGCTTCGCAACAATGCACTTCGAACGTAGCAGTGAGAAAGAACGTGTAACAATGCGAGAACAAAAGAAAAGCATGTTAATTTACGGCACAATGATGTGTTGTTTTGTTTCAGAATCCGATAGCAACTTTTTCTATTGTGAGACGATTCTTTGTCGGCCGTATTCCTAGAGTCCAATCTCAGTTACGTTGGACCACGTGGTGTAAACACCATTCTCTGTCTTTTGTTTTGTTTCCATTCTGTTTCTCGTCTGATTCGGGTCTCACTTTTTATTTGGTTGGCGAGAAAGAAAGAAGAAAGAATGAGTTTCCTGGAACTAGCCTTCGGGAATTTTTCTTACGACCAACTGAAGCTTCCTTTTTGTTCGCATTCGTTCGCTAACAAGTGGTGGCGACCTAGCGTTGCTTTGGCCACAGGCGTGAGGACGGGGTTTCGCTGCATCTTTATGCTAAATACGGGTCATAATATCGAAGCAGTGCTTTCGCTCGCTGACAAGGCAAAGCCCACTCAATGGTCCGGCAGTTCAGCTGCGAGGTGACCGCGTGCACAGGGGGAGGACGGCGACGGTACGAAGCTTCCTGGCTATAGGGTCCACGACCTCTTATGTATTTACAGCGGGCAGTTGTCTCGAGACAGGTTTTGGGTGACTCAAAGAACGAATCTCTGTAGTTCTGTGGTTAAGAACTTGGCTGGAATAGCAGACAGAACGACTGAAGAAAGATTTTGATTCAATTCATTCGACATACAATAAAAATACCATGAAAAAGTAATAAATAAAATTTGGAGCTTTAAACATGTGGTTACTTTTAATTTGTAGTTTCAAATGTGTTTTTTTGAACATTAATACAACCTTATCTCTGTTTGTTGCAGGTATGTGTCACGTGAATTGTGAGACTGCGCTCATAATTTGAACAGTAGTGGTATGTCAATTTTTCCATGTCGATTTTTTAATAATAGGAAAAAAATTTATATAATAAGTGATTGGCCGAGTTAAAATCGCGATGGACCGGGGTTCGAACCCGGAACCTCCTACTAGCGCGGGATGTAAGGAAAGGTATTTGTACGAGTGTCTGGAGGAGGAAAGAATGACACGGAGTACAGTGCCCTCTTTTAGCAGAATATCTTGTATTCGAGTCCTAAATCGTTCGTAGTCACGTTCGAGTTATACTTTCTTTGAATCCTTGTTTTATGTAAACAATGATAGCTTATCGGCCATCCTGATACTCTAGTTCAAAGGTTTTGGTCTTAGGAATTAAACTCAAATACACATTAATGCTCGGGTAGAGTCTTGGGAAAACACATACATTGCATAAACTTTCTTAGATTCTATTCTAAGTCTCCTCTGTTAAGAAAATTTAAATTTTGAAGCAACTATTCAGAATATATTATAGCTGAAGAATTACTATCTTCGTATATACAAGTTTATGCAATTTCCGATCAAATGAGAGAATTCAGTTTTATCTTTTTTCCGTTCTCATATCTTCAATTTTCCTAAACTGTATTCTCACTGTGAATTAATATTCATTAATGGTTTTCAGAGCTCTTAAAACATTTATGCCATAAAACAATGCGCTCAAATCTTTTCACAGCATTCTTACCAAACTTACAAGGAATGTATACAATTTATACTGGTGTTATACTTATTAGTTATATTTTCTATACGTAATTTTTTTCATTAGAGACACAAAAAAATTGGAAATTCCCGAAAAAAGTGTTTTGTTATTCTTGTTGATAGTCATTTGTTTAAAAAATATACATTCGGAGCTCGTGCATATACAAGAAGAAACTATATCTCTAAATCTAAATTAAATTGACTCAACCACTCAGTCAGTTAAACCCTGCATCGACTGATAGAAAGAATGCTTAAAGCCTTTTCTCCACAATTAGAGACCCCAAAAAGGATATATCTATCAAAATTTCACAATCGTAAATTTTCATATTATATTAGAAGTAAAATATATTAATGTTTCCTTCACATAATATTTGGAGAGCTAGAGGAACAAGCGTGATAGTCTCAACTACTTACAATGAAATTTTATTAAAATAAAACTTTAATAAAATTTAAGCTGATAAAATAAAATATAATTCTCACCAAGGAACGTGTTGATTACCTAGTACATTGCAATAACCCACTCTAAATATTGATGGAACTCCTCGAAGTATCCATTCGAGATTCCCAGGGTACGTAAACTGCCGGTATTCTGGCCCCCTCGTCCGTAAAGTCATGTTCAGCGGAATAATCGAGCATTATTCTCGAATATTCTTCTGCGGTTAGACATTGTCACACCCAACCTCCGTCCTTCCCCAACGGCAAATCTCCATCTCCACTCGTACCGATCCTCACGTTTCCTTCTCGCCACTAATATCGCCATCGGAGAATACTCTCGTGAATCACAACCGCAAAGAAGGGAAAGGTCACAACGCGACCGACACGTGTGGCGGGTCCAAGCACGTGCCTCTGCCTCTTTTCGACGCTGAAATGAGAAAAAGAAGACAGTCAACGCCAACGGTTGAATTGCTTCGCTAGACACTAGATGGAAGCACAAGTAGAGAAACAACGATTTTCTTTTGTCTTTCTTTCGTGTAATGTGAGATACTTCCAGACGAATTCCGTAAGTTATAGAAAAAGTCATGCTTCTCTACCTGGAGATATTTAACTCAAGGGAAAAAAACCGTAAAAACGCATTTTTATGGTTTATTGTATATTAGTCGCAGTAAATTACTTTATTGTCCTCAACGTAGTCTTGGGCAGTTTCTAACAGATCTTTTGACAATAAATTATTTTATTTATTTATTTATGATCTAACTGGCTTGATGTTAGTACAGGACTTGTACCCAGCGTAGCCAACGTTTCTACTTCGCCATCGTATATAAGGGTAAGGATAAATATACGACGCATTATGTTGGTAGAACATTCGAATTTCTCAAAACTTAAATCTATTGCCAATATCGGCCATTAATTCAATTCACTTGCTCTTGTGGTGCTATTCTGTTCCTTCTGCACCGAGCGTGTGGAACAAATATTACCTTGTGTCTTAGTTTGTTGTGATATTAACTTGTATTTCTTTACAGCAAATAGTTGTTTTAGTGACTACCATTAATATTTATTCGGATATTACTTAAATTCGTCGATGTAGGCAAACTGTGTTAGGTACCCATATTGCATTATTTTTGGCAAAGTTACATGACTGTGTGAGCGTCCAGGTATCTATTGAATGTCCTGATTTTTATTTTTTGTGAAAGCAGCAACTATTATCTACCAACTCGTCTAATTTGAATAAAACCATCTTGAAGTTGTACACGATCTCATGGATTTAGTTTCTAGTGGTTAGGTTTTTAAATAAATTTCTTCTTAATTTCTAATGGAATAGATATAAAAACTATGATACGTGTAACAAATTTAATATAGAAAAAAAACAGC
>NNCF01125844.1:752921-783611 GCA_002313205.1 Laupala kohalensis | reverse complement strand
TTCTTTCTTTTTTTTTTTTTTGCAGTGGCGGCACACCTGCGACCATAACGGATTATCCCGGGTTCGAGTCCCAGTCCGTCGTAATTTTCACCTGGCCGTAAGCGATGCAAACTTTCCTCCCCGGGTAGATACTTGGAAGTTAAGAGTTCAAAATAGTATTAATTTGTCGTACCTATAAATATACTTATAGAGGTGAATTATTTGAAATGTCTGTGGTATAGTAATCTGGAAAGTAATCGATGAAATTACCTTTGAAATTTTCAAAGATCCCTTCTTTATGGTTATTGCAAAATATAGTTCTTATTGATAACTGACAAGCATAGAAAAACAATAAAAGTTGGCTGCTTATGAGTGGATGTAAATTTTCACTTGCATGACGATCGACTACGAAACTTACTAAAGTGTCCGCTAGAGTGCAATTCCGTTACGTGAGGCGGACAATCCACTGAACGTATAAATAAGTCACTGAATCATAGAAGGAAAATTATAAAACGATTTTGAAGAACATTGTTTTCAAGTACATAATCTAAAAGTGAAATAAAAACTTAAGAATTTAGAGGTCTTAATTGTGTGCCTTGTTTATTAAACTTTCTGTGTTAAATATATTTTCTTTTTGCCTCGAATTTAAAATAATTTGTAATTCGGAACAAATGAACAATGATTACATACACTACTGAAAACTGTGTGAATTTTTGTAGGTTTTCTTTGTGTTTTTACAAGAGAAATACATATTTATTTAAAATAATGTTTTATTTGTGAATTGTTTAATAATTTTGAATGTACAGTAAAAATTACTTTATGTTTATTTTCAANAATGTTTTATTTGTGAATTGTTTAATAATTTTGAATGTACAGTAAAAATTACTTTATGTTTATTTTCAAATCCCGAGGAACGCCGGGTAGATCTGCTATTTATAAATATTAAATAATATAGAAATATTTTATGATTTATTTTTGCAATACTGTTCATTTGAACAGTCACCATAGTACTATGTAAATGAACAATTTAAGATTTTGAAACGTGAAACCTTCTGCAGAAACAATCGAAAAATACATTTGGTTGGAGGAAAATGTGAAAAATGTGTGTAATGACTTCGGTACCGCAATATTAGCTAGATAATTTTTAAAATGTAGACGATAATGGCTTTAAAGTACTAGTGTTGTTTAATTCACAGTTGCTGTGTCACGTGAATATAGCAAATATTTTCTATAGTTATCTGTAAGGATTACATACGCATATAATATTTGATAAATGTTTATCAACTCATTAAAAATTGAAGGAAGAAGCAATTAATTAATCGACAAGCTATAATAAGAATAAATATTTTCAGAATGAAGTTAGAACATAGATGCTTTGTCCTAACTTAGAACTATTTTGATAATTGTGGAATTACCAAGATTTACTTTGGTAACGATAATTTTTGATGTTAGAAACCATGTTCAAAGGCAATAGGTCAACATTGATCGACTTAGATCATTTTGGCGTTTTCTGTTCATATCCTCTCTACATACACCCCACTCCCGATATACAGTCTCTCCCCGCAGGGGACTTACGTCTAGTAAGTACGTGTTTGGCAAACGGGGCCCCGAGCTGAGTCTGGCATCACTTCCATTTACTTGTAAAGGCTCCTTCCTTTCTCTTTCCTGACATTCCTTGGTCACCTCTTGTTCTTTTCGATCCCGACGCTATTAGGGCTAGGGTATCTTTCATTTCCTTCTTTCTTCTCTCTCCCTCTTTCCCCCCTTTTTTCATGATATATAAATGATTTGAGGTATGTTGATATTTGAGTTTTGAGTTGTAATTCAGGAGGGATTTTAGTGGGTATGGTTGAGTTGATCGGCGAGTCCCACACGCGGGGAGAGTCATGTTGGCTCTCCCTAGAGCGTAACTGCATTTTCCCTACCTGTACAAGTTTTTAGGGCTCTAATGACCTCGATGTCGACGAGTCGTAAAGCCCTTCCAAAAAAAGGGGGGTATACAGTCTCCTTAATTTCCACTAACAAAAGAAAAATACAGTCCAACAAATCAAAATAAATATTCGACCACTAAATAACTCGTCTGCCAGTGTGTTCCGAACTCGGGATTTCGTCGCACGGGACCGTTTCCAACATTAACATTTCTTTAGCATCATCAGTTCGTCCCAAATGGTGTCTATTCATCACGTGTGTTGCGTGGGTAAGACAGCTTCCACTAGTGGCATTATCAGAATGCGACGGAAGCTTCCCTAAGTGACTCGTATGTTATGCATGAACGAAACAATAGTATATTCATTTTCTTTGTATTTATCTCTTAATGAGAAATCAAAAACCCCCAGATTTTAGGGTAAATATACATTTGGTTGCTTAAGATGAAAGTGAAAAATCATTGCAGATATTTACGGATTTTGAAAATATTAAACTTATCACCCTGTCACGTTTAACGTAATATGGTTTTCGTAGTTCCATTAAAATTATAATCTGATGTTATATTACACAAAATAATATTATATTATTTTTTTTGTATATTTTATAATATACAATTGTAACTGTTTATTTACGTAAATAAACAATTATATCCTGGGCAAATGAATTTGAAATATTTTTTGTCGACTTTTAAAGTCGCATTTTTTATGCCCTCTCTTCGTCAACGTATCAATTAAGAACAAGTTGAAGTAACCCATATGAAATTTAATTAATATTTTTTGGAGCAATAAAAAAAAGCTGTTCTTTAAACTGAGCTCCAATACGGAAGAAGTTTTTTCTCCTAACTTCGAATATCATGTGGCGTGGCAGTCCAATTTTCCTAAATTTCTTAGCTTCCATCGCAATGAATTCCAAACAAAATTGAAAACACTCACCTGGAAAGTGTTCGGAAGAACATTCAATAAAACTTACACCGTTGGAAGTAAACACGCAGGACCAATGCAATGGATACTGCCATCAACCATATCATTTGAATTAGATAGTTAAGACCATCTACAGAAGATAATTAAATTATTTTAACAATAATAAACATGACAAAAATTATGTAAACCATATCCTCAATTTCGATGTTTCCGACGCATGTAAGAAGTGCGGTAGACCTGGGGATCATCAAACACATAACGGCTGATTACTTACGTCACGCAGAAAATGTTTACTTGAACAGACAAAACCAAGTGACCAAGCTAATCCATCAACAGCGTACAATGAATTACGAAGTATGAAAAAGGGCTGAAACGCCACTGCATTATAAACACCATTTACCAGCAGTACTTGAAGATCATAAACACCCTCAATGGGAATATACCTTTTTTGCCAGTAAAGACAGTGGATTATAATTGCCCTGTTATCCTTCACACTGATACGAAAAATATAACAGACACCATAATAGATGTTGCTGTTCCTTTGATTCAAAACATTAATTGAACTAAGTGAGAGAAATTCTACTATAAGTAACGTCCATTATTTAATCTAATTAAACAAATAATCATAGACTTACGACCTTTTAATGGATGATGAACGAATGATATATATTTTTGTGAAAAGCCTCGACTTCGCTTTATTTGATGACCTGACGACGGCTTAAAACGAAATCGAAACGTTGTGAGCTCCTTTCACAAAAATATACTTTATTCGTCCATAAGAGGTCGTAAGTCTTGAATTATTTATTCAAGTGAGAGAAAGTAAGGAAATACGAGTACCTAGCAATTCAAATCAAGAATTTATGGAAATTAGCTAAGGTTAAAATTATCCCTAGTGACATCTGTCGGCGTTATTTCATCGAAGAGGTTCAAAAAGAATATCGAAGAGTTAAGAATAAAAGAGAATGTAATGGAGGTCACACAAAAATGATGTCCTCCATCAGACATGTCTTATTATCCGAAAAATGTTTGAATTAATTAATAACATATCATACAAAAAGAATCATTCATAGTATAATAATGATAATAATAATAATAAAATACAATTGGTAACAAAACAGAAAACGTTTCCTTTGGTGAAGTCATCGTTGAGCAATATCTTGATCTTGATCACTAAAAGGAAAAAAAAACCTGATGAACAACCACAGATGTGTTGAATAACGGGAGTACCTATTTGGATGCCGCACTTGCCAACCCTATTATCTTGTTGATGATTTCACAGAAAGCGCTGGTGAAACAATGCAGTATGGCTGAACGTGCATTCAAGGACTGTACTGGTAACAGTACGGTGATTTACTGAACCGTTCATCGTACCGCTGCATGAGAGTAGACCTTCACTAGGGCGATAATGAACTCACGCTCCATCGCGAGAGGAACACGAAAAAAAAAAGGTCTCTAAATAACATACATTAATTCAGCGATTGAAATATGTCAGGAAGATGAAGTAACATGGCATGAAATCAACTAATAATGCGTCCGGTTTGATGTATTATATTGCATCTAATTTTTAGTACTCGTTGACTGCGGAAAGATTTAAACTGTGTTGTAACGAATGGAGAGCCATTTTTCACAGTCAAAATGAAACATATGACAACGCGAAACAAAATTTAAGCATTTTCACGACACAAAAAGTCACGGTGATGTACGAGAAAAATTGTTGAATTAATGAATTAGATGTTATTCTTCCATTCGACAACAATAATAATTTAATATATAGAACATAATTATTTGAAGTAATATTATGAGGAATATTACTACTTTTTTACGTCATAATATTTAATTTCAAAAGAATCTATGCATACAAACTCTTGTTACTACAATTCATTTGTACACGTAATCACAGAAAACTCACGCAAAGTGACAATATAATTATTCTTTTTCTTCTTTTTCGCTATATTTTTTTAGCTATATACAGTGATCGAAACGCGCATTTTCATTTTTATTTAACAATGTAACCAAGTCGCATCATTTCCATGCGTTCATATCATCGTGGTTCAAACAACTTCTTTAAAACACACTTGTTCTTTACGTACTCATATACGTAGTTTATGGAAAGCATATCAATCGTGTGAAATTCTGACTCACAGGTACGGACGCAGTTAGATAATATCTGTCTGGTGCACTTACATATTTGTTTACTGTTTCAAGAAGCTGGAATATAATTTATCAGTGTAAATGGAATAAGCAGAGGTGGAGCACTTTTGGTAAAGAAATGAAATTTATGATTGATAAACGATACAGAAGGGCAGAAAACGCACTCTAAATACAAAATTATAACAACTTCTACCAATAACAAAATTACATTTACGTAGCACAAAACGACGGACTTCACAAATAGGAGATGTCTTTATGACAATGGTACTGAATATTTTTATAATAAACGTTTCGAATAGGGTGACATGAAAACGATCAAAATATAGTTAACCATCCAAAAAATAATCTTATCTTTATATTCTTTATGCACTTCAGTGCAGACTGAGAATCGTATAGGAGAAAGTATGTGGAATGGGTTTGCACTACTAGTTATTTTTGGTGGCTCCCATAGTTTGTATTTTCTGATAATTTTACTGTAATATATGTAGGCATTATAACAATTTAAAGGACATTGTTCCCGAAAAAAATTAAATTTATAGATAACTGCTCATTGTTATAATAGTACCAGTGGCCAGTGTATGTCACATTTCACATCCTTAGGAATTGTGACTTGAGAATAAGATGATTGGTTGGGGAAAACATATTGTGACCCTTTTTAAAAGATAATGTATGTAATAAGTTTTTTACATTATTAATATATTTCACATTTGTGTTCCCTGCAACCAACTTTTGCATAATGTTATTTTCACATTAGATTACACGTGAAAATATGCGGAGATGATGAATATTTAATATTTTCATTAACTTTCATACTTTTATTCCACTCATGTTTGTAGTATGTAAAGTAAAGATTCGCTGTAGCAGGTATAATAATATTCTGTAGACCAATGGTATAATATCAGTAGAGTTATTGATTAAAACAAAAAAAAAGTTTTATTTTGAAAACTTGTTTCACCCTTTCTACAACAAAGAATTCTTTTCATGTAACATTTTCACAAATTTCTATTTAAAACTACTTTAGAATTATGAGTGCAATGTTTCAACTCCTTTTTTCCACTTACCCACATTTATTTGCGAACTACAGATAATTTTGCTTGAAAACTACAAACTGTATATTTTGAAAGAGCAGCTTAGTAGGTGTTTTAGTACACCGGCACAGGTTCCGAATCGAAGTTCCACTGCCGTATTCGGTAGCCAGAGGCGTGAGTACAGAGCTAATATATGGACCGGATTGTGTCCAAGACCAGTGTGCAGACAAGGGCCCCTTTCACTTCGGAAAACGAATAGATACTCCTTCCCCGCATTCTAATTCCACGAATTACGGGACCCCTTTCTTTTAACATAGTTGTGCAAGAGTGGTGACCTACGAACGCTCCGACCCCTTTTGCGAGAAGAAAGCTTTCTCGCCTGCCCTCTGCCCCCCCCCACCACCATTTTTTTTTTGTTCTTTGGAAGAGGTATCTCGAGAGGAGATCTCGTAAATATTTTTGTTAAAACGTTTTGTTTACGTCCTTAGTTAAAATTAATTTGACCCACCATCTTCTTTCCAAACTCGCAACCGACACAGTGTAAATGGTTTATTTTTGAGTTCAAGTATACTCAAAGTCATGTAAAATCTAACTCAGAGAAAATTAAACCTCAGAAAAAAACGTCAACACACTGTGTTTATTGTAAAGCAGTAGCAATAAATTAGTTTATTCTCCTCATCATAGCCATCTCTCTTACCATTATATTACTTAATAATTTATTTATTTATTGCCTACCTTACTGGCTTGATGTTGGTACTGGGCTTATACACAATTAATATTTACTCGGATGCTACTTGTAAGTTGGCAATTCGTGATAGGCAGCCATATTGCAGCATTTTCGGTCAAGATAAATGACTCTGAGTATACAAGGTAACAAAAAACTTAACAAAACAATGATTTTCAGCACTCAGAACTAAATAAATCATGTTTTCAATTAATTTTGGACAAAGTACTATATAAATGTGAAATGTTGAAGATTTTGCTCTTCTCTCCTTTATATACTTACCGTGAAAGTTGCCGCACCAGAGTTGTATACACTAAGTAGAATTTATTATACTTTTTACCCTGAACTGACTTGATTTGTAATTATTGAAATCATTTGAATTAGTTTTCTCGTCTGTTTTAGATATTGCATTTATTGATTTCTAGCCTCTTATCCAGCAAAACTAAATGACAGCTTACTCAAATAAACAAAAATGTTTTTAAAACATTCTCCTTGTAAAAGAGTACTGCATATAAAACTGAACAATTTCATTCCCAGATTGATTGACTGGATGTTTTATTGACTATGAATGCAACCACTAAAACGGGGTTTTAGTTCAATGTCGTGAAAAAGCTATATCTTTTCTGAGATTACGGGAGTAACAACCGGCATTTGCGCAGTCCGAATATCAACTAAGATTTTGGGATATATATGTCGGAAAGGGATGAAGTCAGAACGAGAGGAAGATGAGCGAGAAACTAGTTGTTTACGTGTGGGAGGACTTGTCAATATTTGTGCTAAAGGATGACGTTAAATGAGAAGCATTGATAAAGCAATTTACCACATTCTGATTATTAATACTACGATATTAAACTTTCATTAGGTAACACACATGCATTAAATTATTAATTATTAATTTAATTTCCCTATTTAGAATCTGTTACACAAATTTTGTTGTCACGGTGAAAGACGTAGCATGATATCAAATAGTGTGATGAAACACTTTCGATTTACTGGCAATATACGATAACCAATGGAGTAATTAAAAAGTAAATGAATATTTTTAATTTTTATAATTAATTTTACGAGATAAAATATTTGAATTTTCTTCGTTAGGGAAATAGTTTAATTACCATAAACATTTAATAATTAGAATTTATAATAAGTAATTTTGTAATAATTAGAAGTGAGGATATTGTTGTTCATGGGATTTTATAAAGGAAAATAACTGATTTTCGATAAAATAAAATGATAGCTACAAGAAGTTATAACATCCTACTGAGACCCTCAAGGTACAATTTCACACTCCTCTGGGAACCTAATTTCTGCAGATCACAGTTTTGAGGATGACTGAATGAATGTAAGGTAACAAGGTCAAGACGAAAAGAAACAGTCAACCTATCAGCACGGGTACATTAGAAGTATTTTTGAGATGGCTGTTCTGACAACAAGGTTGGGCATCTATCCAGAAAATAGATATTCGGAATCACCCTTAGGTGACAATATGAAGTCCCTTTTAAAACAAAAACCTTCTGAAAAAATCAGAGCAAAATTTTCTTAAATAGGCTACCTTTAATATCTTTCTCTTCGTTCAAAATTCATCTGTGTAGGTCTTAATCTGCTAAAATATACGCTTATATAGTGTATAATTAATATACTATTCTTTGCAAAAATACTCTCTTTAAAGTTTGAATTACGTAACCAATAAACTGAGTCCGTAATATTGTAAGATCGTTGCCACAAGTGTAACGTGGAGTTTACACTAGTATGAATGCTATGGAGGAGACTTTAATATACGAAAACAAGAATGACGTTTTCTCTTATTAGTCCAGTGTCTTCAGCATATCTTGGATTTTTTCCAAAAAGATTTGAGGAGAGGGATGAATTGAAGCGAAAGTTTCTCGTTGATTCCAAGATGGAAAACGAGTTCTAACTATCCACTTCTTAAGCTTAATTTGAATCAAGAACCTTACACATGAATATATATATTCTCCATTGTAAGAAATATATATATATATATACTGTNTATATATATATATATATATATATATATATATATATATATATATATATATATATATATATATATATATATATATATATATATTTCTTACAATGGAGCAACAAATGTGTTTTCGAGATGAACTTTTTATCTATTACTATGTAACATGTAACAGACATTGAAGTTAACAATATATAGTATCTTCACGACTTTTACTTAGTTGTAAACTGGAACACCGTAACCGATATGGGTGCATGAAAGTTTACCTCTTCATTTCCAAAGGTTGTCTAGAGTGGCACTACACAAATCATCCTTCAAGGGAAGCACTCGTACGCATGGAGTGTGTGTAGGGGAGGATTGTACATATGTATTAAATTATACAGACGTTTATGTAATTCTAAATATGGCACTCCAAATATATGAATGATGGCAATAAGTACGCGTTGCAGCAGCATGGCATATGATTTTAGAATAAAATTAAAAAATTACTTCTATGTTTTAGAGTAAATATTAATAACTAACTAGAAGAATAAATTAAAGAGCGAATAAGTATGGTCAATAAAATTTAATTTTCTTATAATTCGTTATGGAAGCAAAATTCTGTCGAGGATGTTCAAATTAAAAGCACAGAATTTCTATCAAGCCAATATTACGATATGACAGTGAAACCTGAGTCGTAAAGGAAGATATAGAAAACGAGCTACTAGTATTTGAACGAAACATTCTCCGCCGAATACAATGGGGGGGATAGGGGGTCTATTCTTAACACATAAAACTGATGTTGGTAAATGGCATACTTTTGTAAAAGTGTTACCAGATTAACAATTATTACTGGTCAAATATATGGTGCTACAAGCCTACCTGATGGGCTAGTAGACTAATTTTGAGTTAAACGGCTTTATGAAATCAAGGAACATTGTAAGCAGCATCGAAGCAAAAAGGATAACCTGGCTGGGACACATAGAAGATGCAGGAGGAGGGAGGTACAAAGAACACTCGTTAGAAGCCGACTGCAACGAGACACGAAATCGAGTGGAAAGATGATGACTTGGTGGATCTGAGAAGAAAGATAAGGAACTGGAAGAAGTACGATATGCGAAGGAAAAAAATGGAAGGACATAGTTGAACAGGGCAAGGATCACTCTCAGGTGCAATGCTTTAAAAGAAGGTTACATATTATTTTGAGTCGATGTTTTACAGCGCAGAAATTGGAAGAAATAATGATAAACACGATAATAAAACTAACTATTTCGTATCTGAAAAGTTCAGGAACATATTAAAACAAATTATTCGCAACCTCCATTTTCATTCATCAACCAAAAAGCAAATCAAATGAATGTTGACTCAAATTTGAAACGATGAAAGTTGCATCAGGTGTCTGATGACAGCTAGCTGGTCATCCCTGACTAATAATCGTCGATTTCAGAGTGAAACTGCCCATCATGGATTCTGTGTGCTCCCACACCGATGTAAGCTCCGCAACCTGTGTTTACCTGTTCGAATGAGTGAACGAGCGGCAGATCCGGGCGGGCTTGGCAGCTTCCAACGGAGTGAGCTTGATTTAATGAGAAAAGTTCGTGTTAGCAGAAGGTTACGCGTGTTCGGGAAGAAAGTGTTAGAAATATTTACATGCTATCCATATCAGATCTCCAGTGATTTTTCATTATTTGGCTTGATTTATAATATATTTTGATCTATGATAAATTTATTTCAGAACATTTTATAGCACATTATTTACAATTAAAAATTTATGTCCACATGGCCAAGGTCAAATGTATGATTTTTAATGAGTTAGTATACTTTCATATACGAGTTATAACTGAAAACGCTTTCAGAGTAACATTATCAGAAAAAAATTAATTGCTCTGTTGTTTCAATTTATGTTATGTTTTGCTTCATCTTCCTGCTGCTTAATAAAAATAAATATTGGATCATTACAATTGTGCTTATAATTAATGAACTCCATAATTTGACCAATACAATCATCAACATTTACTACAAAGTGTCACAGGAAGTTACACTTCAAATATGGCTTAAGAGTTAGTCCTTGGTATAAATCTGTCACATTTTATTGTACAGCCCAAATAAAAAGAAACATTTTTGCTTTAAAAATGCAAGTATTCTGTAAGGAAAGTGTAGNCCAAATAAAAAGAAACATTTTTGCTTTAAAAATGCAAGTATTCTGTAAGGAAAGTGTAGTTTTCGTACAAAAATTCAAAATCTCTTCGCATCGTTAAAAAGTCAGTCTAGGAGAAAATTCTCAAAATTTTGTAGCTATGACAGTACCATGTATTTGTAGGTATCTGAATGATTTTTCCCACAATAACTCACCAACAGAACAATGAATCAGAATCAAAGTAAGTACTGATATTGATTTAACTTTTTACACTTATTTCCGTACAGCTTTTTCCACCGAAGTTTATTTAACATGACTATTGCTGAGGTAAAATGCGCATTGAAGTCTGCCTGCGTATTGCCTGCGTAGTGATTTTGATTTCTTCACATTTATTTACTGCTCTATTCTTGTTACTAAGAAATATAATCGGATAAGTTGCTGGGGTCATACTTCACATTTTGGTAAGTGTTGGGAACCAATGACTTAGATGCCAAAGGAAATCAATTTATTAAATAAGGAACGTGAAAATAGTGTTGAGTAGATACCTTGAATTTGCTTGCCATTATCTTCGACGAGTATTCAATTTGCATGATTGGGTTGGACGAGACCAATATCCGACTCGACTGAAACTTTTCTAGAGAAAGATATTTCTGACTAATTTTTGAAAATAGGTGTCTCATTATTTTTCAGTTTTTTTTATTATTGTTCAAAAGAAGTGTTATTTTAATTTCACACTTTATACATACTTTGCGCTTGATTTGAAGAAAATACACACACATGTAAGTCCTTAAAATGTTTATGGTTGAATCGTTAATACGCCTCCTTGTTCAATTTTCTTAAAAAAATTAATCTATCTCTTTTTACTCAACCACTTAAAGCGTGACAAATTGCTAAGAAGGTACGCCATGTGAAGCATCACAGAAATTGTAAATAGGCGTAAAACTCAAATTACTCTTTCAACTATAAGATAACTTTCAATACCACACAAATGCAATATTTTTCGTGCAAATCTCTGAACTTAATTCAACACGTACTGATGAAGTCATCTTAAATGCAACAATTTAACATAAATATATACAATTAAGAAAGGATGTAACTAAGGGGAGATTTCTGTGTAAGCTAAAGTGCATAAACTCTTCATTTCTGCACTTTAATCATTTTCGTCGACAACATAAGCCGTAAAAAAATCTCGTTAACATTCTGCACACTTTCCAACCATGCAATTCACCATGGACGACCTAAGCTCTTATTACCCTTGTGTCTAACCGTACCACGTGCGTCCCTGTTTATCCATGCAAACTACCTTTTCCGTTCCTCAACCCCGAGAACTGTTCACTTCCACCCTGAACAACGGATTCGCTTTGAGCAGAGTCGATTCGATCAAACTCTCCAATTCGGTGTTCTTCCTTCCTGTGACGCAATCGTACTTCCATCAGTAGCCTACCCACTTCCTCTTTCCCTTCCGCGCAAACGTTGAAGTTCCTCAGAAAAGAGCACCAAGATCCTACACTTGTGGACCTCCCGCGTCGCAATAAAAAATTTTTCGATTTACTTGTCATGGGACGCGACAGAATAGCATAAGAATTAAACCACTATTGTTATTTTATGATAATTATTTTCTGCAAAGTATATTAGGGTCATATACAATGGGCACCGACGGTAAGGAGACGGAAAACGTCATAATCAAAAATGATTTTCATCATCTTCTCTCAGACCGATAAAAACTTTATTTCGACTGTGTTAAGGAATAACTGCTACTTTTTCGCTTATTTTATCGTGAAAAGATAATTATAATTTACAAGAATAACGATATCTCTCCTGGTTATTAACCAGAATCAATTTTTTTTTCTAGAAATACAAAGATAAACATTTCGTATTATATTCTCGTCAAACAGAGAAAAAAATTCAATATTGTCTAGAAAGAAAGCTGGAACGACTGGTTAATCCAGTGTTCAATATGTCCTCTCTTTGTTGAAAAATCATGAGATTGAAATCAATGCATAGTTGTTTTTGTAAACTAGAAACAGTATCGAACATACAATACGGAAAATTAAGTATAGATGGTGTTGGTGACTTTTCGTTGGCGTAATTCAAAGCGAAATTAATTTTCTTAGTTTCGCCAACCATATATTTATTATTAGAGTCAAAAGTTGATTCTAATATTAAATATATGGTTGACGAGATTTAAAAAAATTAATTTCATTTCAAATACGGAATTTTTTTTTTAATTTCACCCTCGCGAGTTCACACGTTTTGGTTTCGAGGGTTTTTTCTTATACCACAAAATTCTTCAGTTGTCAGTTTTGACCACAACAAGTACGGAGAATTTACAAAGAATCAATCTACGAGTATGAAAAACTTAACATAAAATGAACGTCAAAATATTGTTTCAATTGATTTTAACCACACTCAGATTAATCCGAGCAAACATTTATTACAAGTCTCTTTCCGTGAGTATATTTTAGAGGACACTTAAATATTTTAATTGTCTTGCTTATGTGTGTTTCATTATTCAATCTTCCATTAATATTTTTGATAAAAGATATTCTATAATTTGATATTTTAAAAATAATGCAATAGAAAAACTCCCTTATATTCGTTGAATTCACACTACCATCCATCACCAGTTAAAGGCCACGTTTTCCACGTTATTTCAAACTGCACTAATTTTACAAGTTACATACACACATGCAACATTAGTACATTTTATTTGTTTTACTCTAAACTTTTTTGCTTATGTTTGTTACATTATTAATTATTTGGTGCATAATCCCTGCTCACTAACCACACATGTTATCTATCCTGTCATAAATACATTTCTATCGACGATATAGAGCCCCTCCGTGGATCAGGTGGTAGCGTCCTAGCTCATCATCAAGTCATCCCTGGTTCAATTCGCGGTGCGACCAGACAATATTTGTAGCTTCATTTAGCTGTGACTACTGAAAAGCGAACCCTCCTTCGTCTATCCACCTCCCCCAGGTATTAATAACTCTTAACTAATTTATTCTACTAACCCCTCCACGTGGACCAAGTTGTTAGTAAGTGGCCCACCTACTAACAATGACCTACCACCCGACTCCTATCTGCTATCGCTCCCTGTAGATAAGCTTCAATAGCACGGTACACTTCCCATTTACAAATACTACAATAATAAATATCGACGTTATAACAACGAGTGAGCAACCTGAAGCCCTTTTCTCTTGAAGTAAAGAAACGCGTACGAGTCGCATCATCCAGAAGCAAGTGCCTTCTTCATTGGAACTATAAATAGTAAAGGAACACGCAGGGAAATAACTTTCCGCTCCGTTAAACATAGCAATATCTCGCAACGACTCCGCAGGGAAAGGAGCTGGGCGCAAGAAACAGCTGCGACTCGCGACGCGCACCGACCAACAAGTGGCGGAGGGGACGCGCGCGCGCCGATGGAATGGTGAAATACGAAGGGACGAAATTTTTTTTTTATATACAGCACATCCGAATGCCTCAAGGCGCGTATGGATCGGAACGACGAGTACTTCTGTGCATATAAGGAACAGAAGGGCTTCGTCCGAGATGTGAACGGTGAGGTAAAAATGTTGAACTATTATCGCAATCTAATATCAAGGCCATAGATAGATAAGGTTCTGAGCACTTTGCCAACGAAGATGAGCATCGATAGGACTATTTGGAAATCACGTGACTCAGTGCGTCCATTTTGATGCTACGTCTTATTTCTAACCATTTCGTTCACCCTCAAGGAACGAATCGTTCTTCTTTCATTCTTTCATTGTTATCTTACTAAGTGCATCAATATGGCCACCGTCTTCAACACCTTATGTATCTGAACCTTATGTACGGCCTCGTCTAATATCGTAGAGTCGCGACAACAAAGAAAAATTTGCACCTCGTCGCAGTGGTGCCTTCAAGTGGTGAGCATGTATCACATGTAATCAAGTAGGTCGTGGGTGAATATGATCTTATTGAGTGAGCATTGTGGTCAGTTAGTGATACTCGTCGGCAGATAGAGGCGCTACTGTCTCCTGCTGCAAGGTCATGCTAGGGAATTTTCATGGTACGTCGTGGCTTTATGATATTAGTCTATACTACTATGACAACGGATCTTTTAGAATATATTATATAATAGAGTTGAAGATCATATTATAACCCACTCCATTGAGCAATCCTACTAATATTCTCGGGGCATAATACATAAAAATGAAGTTTACCAATATAAAATCAGTAAACCCTGAAAATAAGATTAACTATTAAATATTTTAATAACGTGTGCGCCCTGCTTTGAAAACGCCTTGAAAAAATTGATGTGTATTGATGCGCAAACGTATAAGAGTCACGTAACGCAGTGGAATATGAAATGAACTAAAACATCTAAATCCTCGCTTCAAATGCTTAATGTATTATATAAAAAAGTGGAGTAAAGTTTCTTTCGTATGTATGCCTATTATACATAATAAGTGCAAAGTAAGAGATATCGGGATTCCTGAGTTCTTTAGAATCATTATTTCACCTGGGAATGTTCATGAAGTTCGTGCTAACGGCGGCGTGGTAAATTATTTTCGCTACGTATCTCAGGAACAAACCGAAATATCATCTACATAAAATTTAGTAACATCAAATACCCAAATATTAATTTCTAGAATTTTTAGTACTTACTCTTTAATGGGAAAGTCTTAAATCGCATCCTTTCTGACATTCTGTCTAAAACAGAATAAACTGACAGACCTCTTTAAATATTCAAGACAGTGATTCAAATCAATCTTGCCTCGGGTGAGGAATTTTCATTAAAATACTTCCGTCGACACAATATTGACTAAGTTCCGTCATTTTACTGATGTAAAAGCGAGGCTGATGTATGTAACAAATTTTCAATATTTTGAATAGTTTTATCGTAATGTTTAAAACTCTTGACGCATTTCATATCAACAGTTTTTTATGTTATCATTTATTACAATAATGTTATGTATTAGTTGTTTAGTACTACAACTATTAATAAGCCCGTTCGAATCTTTCACGTAGAATAATTACCTTCGGAATACTATCAAAAGAGACTAATGCATACAAAATCTATCCCTTAACTTCTAGAAGTCAATTTCGTTTTCGGTTATCAATTTTAAAAGGATTGTTTAATTTCTTTTCGTATTCCTGAAAGGATAATGTTTTCGAAAGGGCTACTAAACTTAGCGAAATTTCTTGTGTGTGTGTGTGGTTTAACACCAAACCTTTAATTTTTCTATGTTCTCATTCACATGAGCTATTGTCAGCTGGTTTACATTTAGATACAATAATTACAAAGTAAATAATGAACTTCTTTAATACATATGTTGCACATATATTATTAAAAAATAAAGAAACATTCGTTTAATTAAAAACAATTCATATTTATACTTACTTGTATTTACAAAAAATGCTTGTTGGCTGCATTTGGAGTAATTATTCATCAAAAAAAAAAAGGAAAGCCTCCTTTTTTCTGGAAACTGATTTTATTAAGCCGGGGAAATTAAGTGCAATTTTTTCAAGTTTGAAATGCGATGGTATCACTATTACCGGGGAAGTGTACACGTTCCAATCTCAAGTTATGCTACAAATTCTCGCATATATTTTATTTTCTCACAAGATTACAAAATGTTATAAATTTCTTTTTAGCATTCATTGTGTTATCCAGATTCAAGATCTCCTCCGTTAGCATATGGAGATACAATCTCCCTCATTTCTACATCGTAAATTTCACCCGCCCTTTCTTTTTTTTTTTTTTTTTGATCAAACACTTTTTTTTTTAATCCTTGTTGTTTTCTTCTTTACATCCCTCGTTCGATCTATGTGCTTCGTCTAAGCACCTCTATGTATTCTTCTTCTTCTTTCTATGTCTTTTTATCCGTGTTTCCATCGCTGCTGATCGCCCATTTTCCGACGTGTTTTCACACATGGCTGCACTTGTCTGCACGTGCGGGCCTTCACAAGAAAACCGACAAGCAACTGCCTGC
This sequence comes from Laupala kohalensis, assembly GCA_002313205.1. Classification (NCBI taxonomy): domain Eukaryota; kingdom Metazoa; phylum Arthropoda; class Insecta; order Orthoptera; family Trigonidiidae; genus Laupala; species Laupala kohalensis. The sequence continues at coordinate 766,805 of NNCF01125844.1, read as the reverse complement.
AACAGCTTCCACCACCAATCCTTCTACTGCCTGCCCCCAACAACTGCAACGCTGCCACCAGCTACGCGAATCGCGCCTGCGTATACATTTTTTGGTCTCCTCTACTTTAAAAACTCTGGTTCTCCAAAAATTAGTTTTTTTAAATTTTGGTCGGGATTCCCCCCTATTCTGTTTTGTCATATAAAAATACCATAAAAATTTGATTTAAAAACAAATTAGAGGTCGCTACAAGAGTTAACATTTTGATTTTTTTTCGACAAAACAATGTTCTAATAATCAAGAAAAACAATCTTATTACTTTAGAATGTAATAATTATCCGACATTTAATTCAACTTTCCCTCAAAGTTGTTATTACTTCTTTTTAGCACATGATTATTTTATTTTTTGTCCCATATTTGTGCTTGATCAATCTCAAAATTTTATTGCAGCAACAAACTATTAAAACTTCCTCCTCCCCCTCTTTTTGATGAAACGTTTTATCCCTCTCAGTGAAAGCTGTATAAATGAACACCACGATGTCACCTTTTCAAATCACAATCCCCGATGTCCACAACCACTGTCACTCTTGCCTCGCCCTTACAACACCGCCATCGCCGCCTCCCATGCTCCCGTCTCCACAGCCGCTACTTCTTCGCAACGAGATAATTACACGGACAAAAACGGGCCCAGACCGCCCTCCGCTGGGTAACCCCGCCGCGCAACTGGCTGGCCGGCTGCCTCTCCTTCCACGGTCTCCTGTGTCATTAAGCGAGCTACTCCTCGTCCTGGAGATATTCGCCGCTCCTACTCTTTGGAACAAGGTTCCCGACGCATCTTTGTTTTACTGAGAAGGCCGTGACGAGGAACCGCTTTGTTCTGTTTTCCATTTCCACTCATTGTTTCACGGGAAATACGAATATTCTTACTTTCAATACTAGTAGAAACGTTTGCCCCAAAGTAAGAAGAAAAACACAACAATAATTCAAAACGTGAACGAGTTGACCTGTCTCGTTTCCTACCTTTTAAATGATATTCCCACTTTCTTGCTACTGTATAATTGGGAACAAAATGGGTTTGCTTTTTCGTCATTACTGGCGTTGCAAATGATGTTTAAAACAATATAAGTCGTTCAATAACAAGAGGTATCCACCGTGACACTGATACCTGTAATTAATGCTTGTTTTCCTCTTCGTAAAATCGGTATTTCTACGACGCACTTACTTGTGATTTTATGAGGTGATGGCGGCCTTGCAATTGATGGTACTTCAATTAGCCAGAGAAAAACAGCGTTAAACTGGAAGTTGGTCTCCCTTTATCGTTAAAAAAAATAAAAGCGAAACGAAGGCTCAAAGTTGGAATATCGCTTCTCAGTAGCAAATCTACAAAACAAAGTAATAACTCAAAACGTAAATGAGTAGTCCTTACAAAAATCAAAACCTAAAATAAAGACTTGTTATTTTTCAAACATTTTGAACAAATCACACGAACACTAGACAACTGTAATACCAGATAATTGCTGTAGCGACTTCTGAACACTTCAAACAATTCACTGTATTCTTCTTCGAACTGAAATACTTCTCTTTAACTGTAGTTCATACTTCAATTTGTTCAAACCATAAAACTATATGTTTATTCATTTAATTGTATCAGGATTCCTGGTGGGTTCGCAATTAATATTCATTCTATTGAACCATTTCCAGAGGTCTTTTGCCACAAATGATTATTCAAACAATTAAACATTAGATAATCAGCTCATCTGTATAGATAGTTCCCTGATTTGACAGGTCATAGTGTTCGAAACAGAACATTATATCTGCCTACTTCTAAAATGAAAACAATTATTTCCTTGGTAAATATTTTTTCCCTACCTACAGTTTTTCACAGCATCCACAATACTCCACTGTATTTTTCCTCAATTTTGCACCAATAGTAATTATTAGCGTGCAATCATGGTCAAGACCTTACGTTGAGTGAATGAGTAACAATTGTCTTGGGAAAAAGTAAATAAAGTGGAATATTATAAATCGGTTACATTATAATACATGATAAGCATCTGAATGTGAGATAACATTATAGTAATTGTTGTTGGAGTTTGTCTGGAATTTCCTTATTAATACAAAACAATTAAATGGATAGTGACTATGAGTAAAAAATAATAAATTTCGATACTGTTTCAATACATACATTACATGCAGATTACGTTTTACATAGCGTCAATCTCTAGTTAGTACTAGAGCAAGACGAATGTCCGTCGTCCAACCTCGTCTGATATATTTTTATGACAATTACTGAGAGAATGATACTTGGTATATTATCAACAATTTACAAGTTTTAATTTATGTTATATCTTTTAAACATTTTATTGCAACAGCTCTGACGAGGTCCCAACAAATGGGACGAAACGTAAGCTGAATGTAATATATGTATTAAAACAATTTCAAAATTCATTATTTTTTCTTCTGGAGACTATCCATGTTATTGTAGAGTATTTTACATTTTTGTTTTTAATACTCTCAGACTATAAGAAAACTTTTATAGCCGTGTGGTTCTTATCTCAATAGTATGCATTTTATGATCTGCACACTATACTAAGTCAAAAATAGAAAATCACTTTTAGTCTTCGACATAAGAAAAGTATTCGATTGCAAAAAGCAACGACCCACGGTGTAGATGTCTGGGAGATACCTATACTCGGGATCTGGTTAAGCAAAGTCCCTACCAGAGTTTTGCGGTGAAACCCATCAGCAAATATGTTGGAACGAAATCCCAAACGGGGCAATATTCCCAGTGAGCAAAATTAACCGATTAGATGAATTAAAATGAGATATATGAACAATTTTAATATGTCATATCATGCAGAGCTAATAAATACATAAATTTGTTATAAGAAAGGAGTTAAAAACTGCGTAAGACCACGTGGAGGACAATGATTTAATTAACTCTTCGGAAGCAAGCAAGGGACCATTCCATCAATACCGATAAAAAAAAGTTCATTTTTCGACAAATTATTTTATGTAGCTTCAATAATTTGTTTCATGATTCAATTATATTATATTAAATTTGAAGATGATTTCTAAATTTGAATTTAAAAAGGTAATTGTTAAAAATGATTCTCGAATGTTGAGCTCTGGACTCTACCAGAGATTGAAATTATGCTCCATATTTTAAAACCCGCTTTGTGCTAAAATGTTTCCGTATCTGAGAGGTATAAAATACGTAAAAAGAATTTGATGCACTGTTTGCAATTTAAAATAATTGCCATGCTTGAAAAAAAATCTATTAAATATTCCATGAAACAGAATTATTAAAAATTCTAGAAAAATAATGATGCCCAAAGGAATCTAATATTCAAAATTTGGTAAAATGATTCGTAAATTGCATGTTGAATAATGTGCGGTATTCTGCACAAAACCAATTTGTTTAAAACCCAAATAAATCATTGAAATTCTATTAATATTAATTTTCACTAATCGGTATTGGCTTAGAGCAAATGTTGACTACACATACAGATAAATAATGGAGGATTATTATTGTTAAATTAAATCGCAAACAATTAAGATATTATTTACATAATTCTCAAACAATGTCAAATTATTTACAATAAACGGATTCATAATTGTTGTTGATGAGAGAGTATTCTTCTGTGAAAAATGCGTTGTATCTATATCTACGTTATATGTAAAAATGTACATAGATCACAAAGATACAAAGATCAAGAAACGATAATCTCCGTTTGCAATAATATTGCTCTCTATTTCGAAACGTTAAGTTGATCATGCTCTAAGTCAGGGTTTCCCAAATTATGTTAGTAGGTGTTCCTCAAAAACCCTAATTAATCTAAATTGAAAAACCTAATTAGTGCAGGGCAAATGTATTGTAATATTTTTTGTAGTATTATTTTAGTTTTTTTGTTTCTGAATTTATATTACTTTTTTTGTTTCTAAATTTATATTAAATATTTATGTTCTTTGTTTCTGAACTTTCTTATCAAATGAATGAATAAACCTGAACACCTAAACTTGGAACCCTACCACCTGTACCAGAATACTAGAACTAAAAAATGAATATAGTGTTCCGTGCAATTTTTACAACTTCTAAGGTGTTCCGTCACTCAAAACGTTTGGGAAACCATGGTCTAAGTATTCCATTACTTGGTGAGAAATCCATGGAAAATATTATTTTATAGTACACTGACTTTGGGATTGAGATTTCGTTGCGATGGTACCTACTCATACAAACAACCAGAAAACATTGTTTCAAACCAATGTGAAGTGTTTAATTGACATAATATTTCATGCATTAAATCATTAATATAAATAAACTAAAATTATTGCAGGCAATGCAAATGTAATCAGTTTTGTTATTGATCATTGAACTTGAACATTTTCCAATACGTCAGATCACATGGGATTGTAATGTTTCAATACTTCAAAAACAGAAACACCAGTGGCAGGAATAAAATTCTCGAACAGTGAATTAATGGCTTTATATAATGAAACAAAAAATTAATACGTGACATATTAGATTTTATAGTCAATATACTTTTAAATTAGAGTATATAATATATATGGACCAATTTGTGTTAGTTTTGTGTCATATTTTATGGCATTACTTCATTCGTCCATAGAACGGGAATGACATTCATTCAAAAAGGAATAATTTTGAGTTACATGAAAGCACTTGTATTCAGAGAAATTTTTGACACACTTCCTTCAGAGAGGGAGATGTGAGGCAGAATAACTCCATATCCCTAATGAGGGATGAGATAAGCCGGGCATTTCAAAGGATTCTCAGAATTCTTTGGTAGCTCTTCTGCCCACTGGCTCATTTCAGATTCTCTGAACGCTATTGCTAAAGAGGAAAGGATCTAAAAGATTTTACTAGTCTTTTTCAAACACCAGTGGAATGAAGAAGGGTTAGATTTACAAATAGCTTGAACGGAGGGGGAGATGCATTTCAAAAGTATGTATATCTAGTACCAAATTTGTTATACGAAAATACATAAGAATTTAAACATCTTTTAATAACTTTTAACAATAAGAATATAAAAATTGATATTTTCGAGAACAGAAATGCATACATCGAAACTTTTTTTGTTTCCGACATAAATAATTTATTATTGAATACAATAGTTCTAATGTTTTCAAAAATATTGTACGAATCATAAAATCCATTAAACTTCTATGTTTTCTCACACAACTCTTACCATTTTATAAAAGTTAAGGTAAATAGACATATATTGTTTACTCTGTGTTGAAAAATTGAGTATGAAGGCTAACAGTTTAACATTGTTCAAGACTGCATTGAATATTTACATTTGCCTCATTCCTTGTTATACTCGAATTGTTATTTTTAACATTTCTTTATATTGGGTATTTATTAAAAGATATTGTTAAATTATATTCCGCCTAAGTTTTTTTATTGACAATACTGAAGGATGAAAATACAACGAAAGAGTGTAACTCCAATGATAAAACTGTTTATTTTATTGAGAACAAGATAATTTAGGCATTTTTCTTCTAACCACAGTTCAAAATTCCTGTGCTACATTGACAAAATATACAATATTTTCTTATGTGTCAAGTTCGAAAAATTAAAAAGCACGAACATTTTAAAGCAACAGCACAATAATTATGTATAGTGTGGTAACATCATGATAGGTTCATTACATATCGCTGAATAAATTCACTGAATAATGAACCCCCTTTTTTATTCCTTTCTTACCACTTCAACCTAACAATTAAATTATTTTTATTATATATATTTTTATAATAATACTTAGTATTATTATTTAGTAAGTGTTAAAAAATCTTATGTTAGCATATATTTCAGTTTATCAATAAAGGTGTGAAATTGCGTAAGCGATTGTAATTATTTGTAGTCTCAATAAGTAACAACCAATTGTTGGTACATAACACAAGTAAAAGAAATTTTAAAGACATTTAGTGATTGTTCTTTACGAAGGTTGTATGTGCAGCATGTTGTGTAATTTTATTTGTGAATACTATTGAAAATTAGCTTTGCTTATTATTTATGTTCTCTTTTGACAAAATCTTTTCTCATATAAATCGTAGTGTTATTTTAAAATAAAATTATGAGTGTTATAGATAAAAGAAACCAATAAGATATGTTAGTGTTAAATAAGATTAGAACATAAATATTCACAACGTTTTGGCACTTCAACTGATTATTTTAGGAAAAATTGCAAGAAGTATATTGTATCAACAACCTGGAGAATAAGCTGCTAATTCTCTCAGCGCAACGCTGCTTGCACAGATGTTAAACGCGACGACAAAGATGGAAGCAGCGAACCAACGTCCCAAACCGGACTAGCGACGGTGGCGGCACTGGTGGCGGTGGCGGCAGTCTCATTATCTCCTCCTCCTCCCTCACTCCCACCTCATCTCCTCCTCACACCTTCCTCTACTTCTTCGTCTCCTTCCCGGCAGGCGTTTCACCGCCTCCGTCTCTCTTTCTCCGCCACAGCATTCGGTTCACTTGTCGTATCATTCCGCCAGGATTTGTCACACCTAACGACCCGCCGCCGCCCAAAACAAAGGCGTTTCCAAGCCAATTACCGGCTAATTTTCCTGCCGGTTACTCCGCGCCAGCGGGCGTGTGCTGTTGCCGTTGCCGTCGTACCTCGTCGAGACATAGTGACCAGAGTGGGGGTGGAGGACATGTAGTGGTGGATCAGTGAGCGAAGCGATGATGGTGAGAATAGATGAAATCATGCATGAGACGATGATCTCGGGAAAAAATAGAGGGGAGAGCAAATTGGTAACAGAGCATGGTTGTAAAGGTTTAAAGTGTTACCTCAAAATTCGAGAAGCATGATGTTGGTAAAGGGGATCGTAGTGTAATGGAGGAGAAACCTAAGATTGGGTGACGGAGTAGATATGGTCGTCAAGAGGACGATATTAGGAGAGAAGTTTAAATAGTAGTTGGTATGGTTCAGAGAAGTGTAGTAACGTTTTACAGACAGCAGTGGTCTAGTGGTAGCGTCTAGTGGTAGAGCATGAGTTCAAACCCTTCTCGGCAGGATTAGATGAGGTTTTCAGCTGGGGTTTCCCTCATCTACTCCAGACAAATATCGGTTCGGTTCCATAAGTTCCCTGGCAAACCAACATCTTTCCTTCCCAACTTCCGTATTCAAGTCTAACGGTTAGGTGGAAGAGCCGGAAGAGCCGGAAGAACCGGAAGAGCCGGAAGAGCCTCATGGCCTGAACCTCGCCAAAAGGCATAAAATAAATAAATGCGTTGAAGAGTAAGGTAGATTGTAATTGCGAGGAACAATTGTGTACGGTGGCGAAGGAAGGAATTGTTTTTTTTATGGGAGAACGAGCAAGAAGAGAATGTAGTAGGGTAGTGTGTGGAGTGATAATCTCGTTACGGCCTTGTGAGCATTAATTCCTTGATGCGAGACACGTGCGTGCTGAAGTCAGCTGCTTGTGAGGGCAAAGGACGAAGATAGTCGTTTGCAGCTGTAGAACAAAATTGGAGAACGTGACCTGTTCTGAGAGAAAACTATAGTTTTATTAAGGAATGGTTCTTAACGTCATTTGACGTATACAAAATTCATGATACACTTCTCAGTAATTTCTAAGGAATACACCTATTATTCTATTATTTTTCTTAAACAAATTCTTTTGTTTTTGTATTCAATATTTCAAAAGAAGAACGAACTAATAGAACAAAGAATTGATAAATACTTCTATAAATTGCTTGTTTCTGGAGAGCAACTTAATTCATCATACCCCACGTGGTCATACTCAGTTTGAAACTGCTTTTTTGACAATAAAGTTTATTTATTTATGCTATATGTGATCACTTCAGAATAAAATTAACTCTTTCTGTCCGAGACGTGCACCACAGAGCCTGCGGAAATTTCTTTACTTGACTAACTTTTTAAATAAACGTTAAAATTATAATAATATTAGTTTTTTATTACAGAAATAATTAAACCCACACCATTATACAGATTTAAGGTTAATTCCATGTGCCCTACTGTATGTAACCTCTTTTTGTTTTTGGCATTTGAAAATTTCCACAATTATCCAACGCTACTGAACTGACGATGCTGAACAAAAAAATGTCCCGAAACATGTTTCATTATTTACACCATTCAAAACAATGTGAAAACCGTGTTAAACGAAATTTTTAATGACAGTGCCTCACAGGCACGAAGTCAGCATTAAACGCGATAAAGCTATGTCGGGTACTTTGGGTGAAATTCTTGCATCACGAGAGAAGACCCATTCATATACCATGTGAATACTTAATTTCTTAATGCAATCTAGTTCGAAAGATAACAGTCAAACGCGTCATTAAATAAATAAATTTTATTGTCAAAAAATCAGTTGCATATGACCTCGTGGAGGGCAATAAACTAAGTTACTCTCCAGAAACAAGCAAGGAACCGTCCCATAAATTCCGATCAAGAGCCCAAGTGCAGTGGTGGATTTAATATTTATAAAATTAACTATTTAATAAATACATACTGTTATCCATTTATCATTCACAAATAAAATGAAGATATTTGTGCAGTAAAAATTCCAGATTTATAAAACAAAGATGTTAGAGACATTTTCGCCCAAGGAAAATCCGCCACTACCCGGAGGAAAACCGGAGTAAAACCCGGGCCAGGATGGGGCAACAGAGATAATGTACACAACCGTGCCAAGGTTGCGTACAGTTAGAAATAAACTATTAAAAACAAAAAGGAGCAAAATCAACATGCATGAAAAAGGAATTTAATCAGTATCTAGAGTACTATAACAACGGCGTGATAATGTACGTATAAGATATATTAACATCATTTTAATAATTAATTTCTTCTTCCTAAAATAAATTATCTCAAAGCTTTATGGTTCAGATTTATTACGCGTAACAACATAGTGCATAGGAACACACAGAGTGCTGAAAGTAGCGTCGCTTAAGAAAAGCTCCCTCCAGCCAACAATCTCTGCTTGACATCCCTTATGCATAAGAAGCGTTAATCTGAGCGCCGTAATGAAGAGAATAATTATCTTAAATGCAGGTGTTTTTGCTCATTCCCTTTCTGCCACGCCATCAGTTCAGCGTGAGCTAATGTTGGTCGCGTGCCGATACCGTCATTTAGAGGTTTGCCGAAAGCGACAGCGTGGCCTGAGGCAAAGGGCGGAGTCCTTGGTGATGTTTCAAAATTGCTGGCTTTGTTAAGGAGTTATGAATTTGGTGAACCAACTATATTGTTTTGACCGGGTCGTAATTCTTCGGTTAAACAAGTTCTGTAATGGATGCATCTAAATCAACTGGTTCCAACCGATCCAGCATATTTTGCGGTTTAAAACTCCACATAATGAGTGTATATTTATGTGGGTTGTGTCATCATTCATTTTTATTATTATTATAACAACACTATTCATTTCATAAGAAACATCCAAATATAGACCTACTTATGAAATAGAAGTTAGATAGGGTATGTAATCCTATATGCGTCTATCGGTCAAAAAAAAAAGCCGACCATCGCTAACTTCAGCAAAAACTTTTTTTTCTTTTTAATTACGTCGAAAATAGAGGTCTATGCTCATTGATTCCATATTTTTGTCATTTTTTACCATTGAGTGAATCCAAGTCTGTTTTAACATAAATCAAACCTATATGAACAGCAAATGCAAAATGCTTAAAAAGTACTCTCATGAAGATAATTATAGTGTTTTACACGGAAAGTTTAGACTCCAATCTATTGTTTTCAAACATATTATTATATTATTTTTGTCACACAAAGTCCATTTTTGAGATTAAAAACAGAAAACTTTTTTCAAAATACAATATCACGGACTTTCGCGATTGTTATTTGAAAAATACCCAAATGCATTGAATTTTCATTGGTAAAAATTAGATTCGTTTTTTTTCATAATTCACAGAGACATAATGAATTACACCGAGGTATTATATTTTACGATTTATGTAGTTTTTCATAATTCATAATTAGTTACTTATGTGCCCGTTAACATCAATTTGAATTTCTAATGTATTGCATACACACATTCTAAGTGAGTTCCTGCAGCACCAACTAAAACGCATTGTTTTGGTCGAAATTGCGCAAATTTTGAAGAAGAAACTTTTGAATCAGGAAATCGTTCATTGAAAAGGTGATGAATTTCCTTTAATTCTTCATTATGTTTAACTTCGAAGTCACATGTGATAGTCCACAATGATTTCTTAATCAAAGAAGCATGTTTTTTTAAGGATCACAAAACCGTTTCACACTTTGCTCATAGAAAGTTAATAACACTTTTTCATGATTTGTACACACCAAACTAACCTCAGTTTTAGATCTATATTGAAATAAAAACAGTTCTCTTGCGGAAAAACTGTCAACTGTCTTGTAATTTTCCTTGTGAACAAATAGTTTTTAAATTTCCAGTAAAGATGCTTTGTTAATCACTGCGTTCCTCACACAAAACAACGGCAAATTAAATATTTCAAGTGGAAAATGGGTCTGAAATCCAGTAATTAGTTTAACCATCAATGTCGTCTCTACTGATTACTGTGTTCCTGGTTTATTGACATTCGATCATTATTAAACGTTTTTATTCAAATTGAATGTGCGGATTACCCGAAATTGAGGATTATCAGTTACGGCATAAACATTTGTCGGTGCACACTCACAAATAATGTATGGTACATAATTAATACGTATGCGGGAGGATTAAAAAATAGTTTCAAACTTTCTATGAAATTGCAAGAGAAAACTAATTAACATAAGAAATTAAGTGGATTTTATAACATAATTCAAAATATTCTTCTTTTTTCTTACTACTCAAATACAGTTTTACTATAAATTTGAAAACACAATTACAGTCAATTGAGTATTACTTATGAATAGAGTTCATAAGACGAATAATCATGAATTTTAAAAAACTACATAAATCGTAAAATATAATACCTCGATGTAATTGACTATATCTGTCAATTATTAAAAAAATGGATCAAGATTTTACCAATCAAAATTCAATACATTTGGGTATTTTTCAAATAACAATCGCGAAAATCCGTGATATTGTATTTTGGAAAATTAATTTAGCAAAAAAGTATCACTTTCCGTTTTTTAACCCAAAAATGGTCTTCGTTTGACAAAAATAATATAATAATATGGTTGAAAGCAATAGAATGGAGTCTAAACTTTCCGTGTAAAACACTATAATTATCTTCATGAGAGTACTTTTTAAGCATTTTGCATTTGCTGTTCATATAGGCTTGATTTATGATAAAACAGACTTGAATTCACTCAATGGTAAAAAATGACAAAAATATGGAATCAATGAGTATAAACCTCATTTTTCGACGTAGAAAAGAAAAAGGTTTTTGTTGAAGTTAGCGATGGTCTACTTTTTTTTATTGGCCGATTATACAAAGAATGACCCATATACTATCATTGTTTCTCCAAAAATAAACTTCCGTTCCAGATAGTATATAATAGGGTTAAAAAAGGAATTCGAAAGTCTAGAAGAACTTTCAAGAAACAAATAGAAAATACACCAGACATTAAAAATGAAATAACATGATTTTTACTTGTTCTATCACCAAAACTATACGGATGTTAATCCATATGTCCCTTTGTGTAACATTCAAAAATGTAAAGGCAGAGTATTTTATTCATTGAATATTTATATCTTTCTACGAATTAACTTACATTTTATAATTCAATTTACTTTTTACTGAATTTCAAAAGCGAATAATAATAAAATTGATATTTAACTTCATTGACATTTTAAATTAATGCATGTTAACTACGTTTGCATGCCAGGGACAAAAGAATACATTAGAAATATGAGTTTTCAGACAAATTTATATAATTTATTCTCCGAAATGATATCATTTATCATTGAATACGTGTTAGAACAATTTTAAATACTGAAGGTTCAAATGCAACTTATGTTCAATGATAGATAAACGTAAGGCACATTCGTACTTACAAGAATAACCACGACGTAACACACTTACTAAATCCCTCCACGTCCGTAATAATTGAATCCCAAGAACCAACGGACATACTCTCACGGTTCCATGACAAAGCCGTACCAGTTTTGCGGCGTATCAGCGAGTCTGCCCCCGACCCAGCAACCCCCGCGTCACGCCTCCTCATCCTCTCCCATAAATTTGTTGATAATGGGACTTTCGCCAACTTGGTCTCTCCTCTAAGGCTACCCCATCCCTCTTGACATCTTTGCCTACAACCCCCCAACAGAAACGACTCGCCCTCCAAACCTCGCTTTGATGTCAAAAGCTAAACTTCAGTCACAACCACTTTCCAAGAAAAGTCTTCCAGCATGTTCTCAAACCGCCCAACCACCCCCAACCCCCTCACCATCCAGGGACCATCCCATCGCTTCTTGCTGACATTCATCTCCAGTGTTTCATCACAACGTATTTAACTACTGTTTGTTTGCTAACTTATGAAATATTAAGCACGAAATATATTCCGTTGACTAATGAACAATTAAAATTAATTGTTCATAAAGCCTTTGCAGAATCCCGATTTAATACGGTTTCTCATTAATGTTAAATTTAATGTTGCGGAGAAAAACGACAAAGGTGCTCTTATTACGGTAACCATGTTTTGGAAGAACGCGATAATATTTAACAAAAAATTTGAGTGTGTCCTCCTTGACTTTCCAATTAGGGTACTGACATGAATGTTCTTTTTAGTGTTCGATGGATACTTTATGTTAAAAATTAATATTCAAATAACAAATACTAATCAGGTAATTGTATTATCTAAGAAAATATGTTGAGATGAAGGAGGATCTATTTTCAATTGACTTGATCAGGAATAAAATGACTTAAAATGATAAAAAACGAAATGAGAAAAATAAATGAATTGAAAGATGCAATAATCCAGGAAATTGGAAACGAAAAGGGGGTCTACCTGGAAAATTTAGAGGAAGTATTTATTTCGACTGATTCTGACGTATTTTTGGTCACTGAATCCTAATTTTACTTTGCGTAAAGATATATACGCCGCATAACAGCGTTTTGAAAAATAATTGAAAAAAAAAAGTGTTAAAAAATAAGTTTTTTTAAAAAAATACACCATTTTATTGGTTTAAGAACAAAAATATATTTTTACTTAATTAAAGGAGACTAATACGCCTCTACAACTATGATCTATTTGTAAAAAAACATTTTTTTAAATAACTTCACACCAAGCAGAAACAAAAATTAAAATAATTATACTGAAAATGTTTCGTACAAAACGCATGTGATTTTAGCTGATCTTTTTGGGAATGAATATTAGAGAATGGACTTATAAATAATTTTCTGTTCAATGCGCAGCATAGAATTTTATTTACGCTAATTAAGACTTTGGGTTTTCTCAACATCAAATCCAATAACCTAATCATGTATTAATATAAAGTAGCGCTTTTCAAGTATCGACCCGCGAGCTATTGTTCGTTTTACATCAAATTTTTCATCAGTGGTCGGGGAGGCACAACTTTGTGCAATAAATCTATGCGGTCAGAATTAATATTTGACGTGGCGATGACAGAAAATAGAAATTTGTATTCGGAATTATCTCGTCGTACATAACGATATGAAAGCATTTTTGTATACCACTAATAATTAAAAATAATTTCAATGAAAAAAGAAAAATACTATTTAATTTTTCCTGTTTCAAATAGTGTAAATTGGTTGATAAGAATCAAAATATTGACCCATTAGTTTTATTCGTGCTATATTTTGTCAAACACTATCCCGTGCCGGCAACATTTGACGGAAAGTGTATAGAAAATGGTTCGCTGACTGAGATAAGTTAGGCAGCACATAGAAATCTCCTAGATTGCGGTGAACCTCACCGCCAGGTAACAGATTAATTATGTTGTGTTGAATGAAAATGGGAGGCGGGACCGAGATTC
>NNCF01125844.1:707987-752891 GCA_002313205.1 Laupala kohalensis | reverse complement strand
GCGCATGAGCGCCCTAAGCTCAAGGTCCCGAGTTCGAATCTCGGTCCCGTCTCCCATTTTCATTCAACACAACATAATTAATATGTTAATCAGCGTTGATCTAAACGCTTCCACCGAGCAAAAAATCCTTGCTCTATACTGAAAGAGAGAAGCAGAATGTCGAACCATGCGAATCAGCCGCATCAGCGGTTCACTACCGGTATATGTGAAAGTGCAACAATGAATGCAATGTCGGAAAACAAAATGAGAGAGAAAATTGTGCTGAATCATCGACGTAGACGCTGGCTACAGCAGCAGTTCGTTCAACCGCACAGTGTTTGGCTTTCGACCACAGGGGCTGCACGCAATGCTGCGGTGGAACACGGCGGGGTCAAGGTTACTTTGCCATGCAATATCACTGCTCACTACGNATATATATATATATATATATATATATATATATATATATATATATATATATATATATATATATAACTATTGAACTCAGTATCTCCAAAACAATCGGCTACAACACTTCATATACCTACTAGCTAAACTCACGCCAAAAAGTGAAGAGATATCCTTCTCAAATGCATAAGGCGAGTAGCTTCTCTTTTTGGCGTAATTTTTAAATGCTATTATCTCCGCAAGGAAAATGTGAAAGATGAAAGAATAGATAATTGTCAACACTTCTTTTAATGTTTTTAAGTACGTTACTTCATTTGTATGAATTGTTCCGTCCGGTTACGTAGAAAAGGAGTGCATCTTTTTCGGAACATTTATATGATGATGATAATGATGTTTAGGTTCGTTTACACCAGGAGTTTGAAATAAAGTATTTACGAATCTTCAATTCAAATACTGTGTTAAATACTGTTTTTGACAACAAATTAATACAAAAAACGTACTTCATTTTGTTGGCAACAAATTTCTCACAACCTGAATATTTCAACTCTCTTCTCAGCAGGCTGGTCAGAAAGGCTTCGTTTTCACCGTTTGGCGGTGTTAGCAAAATAATGTCCTCACTTTCGTTTAATAATTACTGTCCTCTAGAGCACAAGAAATTTATAAAGCTAACCACAGATGACATGTTGCTCACAGAAAACGTTCCAGTGGGCTGGAAAAGAAACAACCTGAAATAAAAATATTATTTCCATAAACAATTTTACTGCACCGTACAGAAGTCCTTATAGTCTTCATTTCCGGGTTTGAGATTCAAGTAATAGCGTAATAAAGAAATAAACAAAATATATTGGATTTACTTCTTCCCCAAAACAATGTCCCCTTAACAATTCACCAAATTCGGAAAAGATGATTTCATGAAATATAAAAAATTACAATCAAAAGCTATTTGATATCATCTGTCCATAAAGTAGGATAGCTTTAATTCACTGTTGGTACAATATCAAGAAACCATCTGACTCTTTATTGATTTGAGCCTTTTTGTCAGCGTCGGTGAGAAGACACTCTATGGTTATATGGTTATTTTAGTCCCATAGAAAATAGATTTGCTTCATTGGGGAGGAAAGTGTTGATGTTTCATTATATCGTCGATCTGTTACACAAAATGTGAGGAATTTTCTATGCAGATATAACTACAAATTTTATATATTAGTGTATTTTACGATTTCGTTGAGGAATTAATGTATTCAACAATAGTCTTACCGGAAATGATTTTAAAAGGTTCAAAGCTATTATTTTATTCAGTAAAATTTATCTTTCCTAAAACTTTTACACAACTTGCTCTTTCTCACAACAAACTCTGAATTGAGGGACATCCCACATAAGTGAGTACAAATTTAAAATACCTTGAGAGCCATAGTGACGTTTGCGACACTTGAAAACTGCATAAAATATTGCAATTTATATGAGTTGTAGCATTTTATTGCCGAAAAAGTTTGAAAATATGATAGGATGATAATATATGATGGGGTTATTTCTTCCTAAATAACTTAAGAGTTGTTTTAATAGTTGAGAATTATAAACAATATTTACCTAATAGTATAAAAGTTTGATAACAGTATCTATTCTTCTTGTATTCTATTAAATATAAATTGTTGGTATTCTCTTGATATTATAACATTTAACTGACTTTTTTTCCTTATCTTAGGGCATGCAGAAGTGATAAATCTGACCCTGCCTTAGGGCCCTTGATCGGAATTGATGGGATGGACTCTCGGTCGCTTCTGGGAGTATATCTGTTTAGTGTCTTCCACGTGGCTTTACGCAGTTGTAACTGCTTTTTCGGTAGTAAATTTGCACTCGTCAATAAATCGG
Source organism: Laupala kohalensis (assembly GCA_002313205.1). Classification (NCBI taxonomy): domain Eukaryota; kingdom Metazoa; phylum Arthropoda; class Insecta; order Orthoptera; family Trigonidiidae; genus Laupala; species Laupala kohalensis. The sequence goes on along the minus strand of NNCF01125844.1, from coordinate 750,635 downwards.
TTCTTTACTATACTTACACTACACATATTTTATTATTATTCCTTACAATGTTTACGGAACTCATGAAACTTGTTTGGTAGCTGTAGAGGCAGTGGGTAAGGAGCAAATTCTTATCTGGCAATATTTTTAAAGTGCACGATCATTTAAGTGTAAATATGTAATTGTGTCTTAATAAATGTCATCATCCCTTATTAAAACCCATTTTCAAATGTATGGGCGTCTAATCTTTACCCATGTGGGTTGGGAAAGAACTTTTCTCCCATTTTAAAAAAGACCCAGAAGTGCGTAGGTTGCATTATTAAATTAAAATTATAACTACTAGCATGAAGTCTTTGACGAAAAGTCCGCAATAATTCATTTAATGTTGCTTAGGAAGGATTTTAAATACTTTTTGGAAGTACTTTCGACGTGTTCCAGGTAAAATCAGTTTTTCTCTGCTTTTCAATATTTCAAGTACCGCGTAATGATTGTACCTTAATTTTACCTCCGTCACGTAAGAAGAACAAGATTAATTGTTTGTTGTATTATGTTGCAATTCTCAAGCGAATGGTTTCATTTCTCACTCGTTACGAGTCTTTCTTTTTACCAACAGGTTTATTTTACGATTTCCATTCATCGGCAAAAATCAACGCTCATTAACAGGGGATTCCGACTGGAGAAGGAACAATTAACGAGTGTTGTGCTGTATCAAATGAACTGAATCACAGGAAATGCAGTGCTAATATTTGAAAAGAGAGATTATCGCCTTGAAAGTCCAGTAACGAATAGGAAATTATGAATCCGATTTAGTGAGTTTGGGTTCATGGTTTTTTATTTATAACGAAAGCTGATTTATGTTTGGGATTATTTGATGGTATTTTGTAAGCGTCTAATTATGTATGACACTTTTACTGATGCATTGGAATAAGTTATGACAGTATTTTAAAAATCTGGTACGTGTGCATTTGAATTTTCATTGTATTCAGTCCTGGCGTGGTCATGGGGGATTTGAATCATGCCTCAACGTTCAGATTGACTCCAAGGCTTCGTCAACCTACTTAACAGTGAGTATAGGTTCCATCCTGGTGTCAGAGCAACCACAGCATAATTTTCACCTCGTGTGGAGGCTATGAAATCACTGAGTTTTGCTCTCCGCGAACTCCAAGACCCCGCTATATTAAGACTTCTGGTAGGACAATTTAATGTCACTCAAAATACCTTACATCGACGATTTGTCGCAGTTAACAGTGATATCCACTTTTGTTGACTTTTTGGCTTACCTCGAAATAAAAATATTTTGGTTTCTAAATGTTTTGTTTAATATAACGAAAATGCACATATTCAAGTTTGAATGTAAATAGAATAGATGTTCACCTTAAAAAAAAATCCGCAATGCGGAAAACCGGAAGTACGTGTCATTATGATCTTGTGTATCTCATGGTTGTAATTTTAATACTATATGTAAAACACTTCAAAATCATCTTTTTATAAGAAAAATTCTTATATTGTTTGTTTCTCTCAAAAGATTATCTGGCATTAACATCCTCCGCAACTCCGAGAAAATTGACAAAAAAATCGACGGCTTCGTCATTTGTAATTCATAATCAATTGCCAAAAATGGGGTATCATAACGAAATCTATTTTTTCGACTTTGGAATCATCAATATCTCACATTTTAACTACTTACTACCTCTTTTTTGAAATGTGTTTTAAGAACATTTTGAATTTGAATAGCAGTATGTTCGTACACTGCTTCTTAAGCGACTCTACTGGCCGCTAAATGAAGAATATAGATGAATAATAATAATAATAATAATAATAATAATGTTAATTTATATTTGCCTCTCAGGTGACGTTAATCATGGCAATATAAACCTCCATGTTCATTAAAATTGTAATTGTTGCGTCAAAGAAAGGAAATTACATTGAAGATTAAACAAATTTGGTTTATTTACCTTGAAAACGAAATACTGGATGACTGTTGTATGACTTCTTTTTTTTCATTTACGATACAATGCACTGATTGGTACTCTAATGTTAGTATGACTTTTTTATTGTCTTAGGCCGGAAAGCCTTCTCGTCTACATCACCCACGCAATAAGAGGTTCTTCATGTGCTCTTCTCATATTCTCATTATTACCTCTATACTTAATATCTTCTGCATTCATGTTCTTCACGCTGCGGATCTCAGGCACTATAGAAGTGTTGCCCGTTCCCGCCAACATGGAGGCGCGCGCTTGTCTACTTTGCGCAATCTTGATCATCATAATTCTATTTTCATGCTCTTGAAATAGTTGGTATTTTTTATTTGTCTCAGTGTTCATTAGCCAGTCATATTTAATTAATCCCGTTCTTTATTCTCTGTAATGTACCATCCACGTTCCGTGCCATACCGCTTGCAATACCATAACACGTGGTCTGGAGTCTCATCATCTTGTCCACAATCACACAAAGCACTATCCTCTTTACCTATATGTCGTAAATACTGCGTGAAATCTCCCGTGTCCTGTCGTAAACTGGAGGAACGCCGTGGTGGACATGAACCACTTCCTCGTAGACTGTGCAAGTTTCACAACTAATGTCAATATGACAGAGAAATCGTCGCATGAGCTCACTAGTATCCCTTAATCGGGCAGACACATGATTGACACGTATCAAAGATATCGCTTATCACCGACATCATATAAATCAAAATTTTAATATTAAAGCAAATCGTAGGCAGAGTTTGAAACCGCAACATATCTATACATCTCCAGTGGAGTAGTTGTGGTCGGCGTGGGGACTAACAGAACAGCAACAAATTTCCCTCGTATCATCGCGACGCCATCGTAGTCGACGTCTGCAGACGAAGCGCAATTTTTCGATGACCACACCTCTCGACTCGATTGCGTTCCTGAACAAGGACCGAGACCGTGGACGACAACGATGGCTGCTGAATATGCACCCAATGATGGCGATGATCATTCTTATACATGCGAATATACCATGAAGAGAGAAGGATTCCGAACTCTTACTGAAATCTATCCACCGAACCTATTGTAAATAAGGAGGGCGCTCGCGTACGTAAGCTGGCTCTGTGGAGAGGGTACCAGCTATCTTCAAGTAGCCAACTTACGATCAACAGCGCTGCGATTGGCAAAAAGTGGAACTATTCGAATGTTACAATTTGGACACCAAACTCGCAATGTACGAGAATACCGAGACCGGACTCCTTCTCTCTAGTCTCCATGGAATATACTAGGGAATTGCCGATTTCGATCCTCGATTATCGATATCTCTCGTAAACACTGCATCGAAAAATTTCGGTTCTCAAATCTTTCGACAAGGACGCTCGATCGGATTCCAAGTCCCAGATAAATAATAACTAATTAAAAAAAGTAAATAAAAATAATTATCACATGACCTTTTTGGAGGTCAAGAATTATATTTTTATTGTATTTTACTGTTTTTTTTTATTTCGATTGTCCGAAGAAAAAAAAGTAAAAGCTTATTTATTTATCTTGATACATTATATGTTAATAGTAGAATAACTTTTTTTTCTTTTTTTCTATTGAACCTTGTTGTAAAACGTCCGTTATGTGTGCTCAGAGCAATTTTTAAATTAATAGTTTAATATGTTCACAAAATATACTCTTAAGATATTGTTCATTGTACTGTTAAGCCTTTTGGTTCTGTATCATTGCTGAAATCGAATGGGTTATATAACGGGATACAGAACCAGGTAAACGAAGATCAGAAAAGAGGCATAAAAAAGGGAGAAAGATGGAAATAATAGGTTTCGGGATTTGTATTTTAATTAAAACTGAAGTCAATGAATTGCAATAGAGATTTATAAGCATGCAAACAATGAAATTTACATGATATAGTTTTGTGTTTTCTCGGACCTACGCACTGACAATAATTATTATTCGTCAACCAAGACGCACATTTGTATAAATTCTCTAACCCTCACAACAGTGCCATCAAGGATTGTTGTTGTTTAATAGAGTAAATCCCTCTGGTTTGGCCGAGTGTTGAAGTGTCTTAAAGACGTGCTAGCCCATCCTGGCCCGGGTTTATTATACAGGTTCTCTAGGCTTTCTCTAGGGGCGTGTTTATTGTAACAATAAATCGTGAATTTAGGGTTTTTTTCAACTCTTATGATTTTTAAACACTATACTCAGAATTATCTATAGTTCGATAATAACTTGTACATGTAAATTTCTTGCTTAAAATTACAAACATATTGACATTCTATTAGTATTATAACTCGCAGCTAACTTTTTATCTTATCTAGGAATTTTTGCTGAATTTTTTGAATCCGCCTCTGCCTTAGGGCCCTTGATCGGAATTGATGGGATGGTCCCTTGCTTGCTTCCGGAGAGTAAATTAGTTTTTTTCCCTCCACGTGGTCATACGCAGTTTGTACTGTTTTTTTGACAATAAATTTATTATTATTATTATTATTATCATCATCATTCAAAATAGCGACAGACAGAATGAACATATCTATGGTTTGGACTAAACATGTTTCATACCAGTGGACCTTAGATGCATTCCTCGATCAGTTACGAGTACATTCTTTCTAGTGAGAGACTTACGTGAGTTCAACCTTGATTTAATTACGAACTATTTCGCTGTATCAATTTTATGGACAATCTCGTTCTTATTCACCCCTTACATCCTCTATTATTTATTTTCTCACCATCGGACCTTTGGGTTCTGTATTAATATCTATTTGTTAAGTGTTATTATTTGTTCAATCTTAATTGAGAGTTAGCTTAATCATATTGTTCCACAATATATGTTTTACTTGTTAAATAAATCTATCTTCCGTTCTGTTACGTTTATTCTAGAATAAACTATTCTTCCGATAGATTCTGTCTTTCTGTTCTATTGTTGTAGATTAAGTAATTTAGATTAATGAAGCAACCTTTTATTTGGAGTCATTATATCGCTATTTATTTATATTATTAGTTACGTAGTTCGAGCATTTTCACTTCATTTATTATATTCGTTATATTAGCTATCTTTAATTACATTTGCTCCATTAACACTTTTATATGTCGTATTGACAATTAGCAAAATCTTACTGACTGTAAAAATGCGGTGTCAACACAATGCTAATTGTTTTGTTTTTAATTTTTCGAAAGATTACTATCGAGGTAGAATATAAAAACTAGTCAATACATTGGAATCGAGAATTTAGGTAAAAATATGAAATCTAGATCGAAACCGGAATTTAAAAACTTTGGAATCAACGTATTATTGGAATATACCTTATTTATTATCAGGCAATGACCTAGCAATCTGCTTCCAGGAAAGTGACCCTAGCGAAAGTGACATGAACCGCTTGCGTTGACAATTTCATTACAATGACGTGGTAATTTGATGCAACAATTAGTCCATGGCAGTGCCATTTCCCTTCTCCCAACCTCATAAGTGAGATTTGGGTTTCAGGAGAAGTATAATATATTGCTTACAGTCGTCTTTCTACAGGGGAATGTACACGGGGATAGTGTCCACAGCTTTTCATCTCCGCTTCGTGACTCCGCACAGTGGAGTATATTGAGACGAAACCTGGCCAAAAGAATTTGACTCTGTGAATTTGATGGATTATGGCGAATTATCGTTTATATGTACATAAACAAATATCATGATAAACTAAATGTATTTTTGATTCGAGATGTTACGTATGAAATTTATATAAACAATTGAAAATAATCTCTATACAAATTGTCTTAACATAAATAACATTTCTTTTTATACTTCAAAATGATTTTTCACCATAATTCACCAAATTTACTGGATAAAATACTTTGGCCATGAAGAGGTGTTGCGGCATTCACTAGTCCCGTGTACGTGCCCCTCACTACGATTTGTTATTTTTTGTATTTGCAAATATTCTTTGCTTTATAATATATTTTCTATAAATTTGGATGTGTACCTTGCTTAACGGTTCATTGGGTGGATATGTAAGGTCTTTTTCACACTAGAAATAGGTTAATTCACCTCGTCACTTCGGTGGGAGTTTGTATCAACTATAGTTTTATTTCTCTGGTTCTATCATTGTATTGATGTGACATCATAGTATTTATTTCACTTGTTACTTCAGTGTGAATGATCGTCGTCATACTTCAGTAAGCTGGTAATCGGTATATTGGAAAACTAAATTGAATAATTATAATTGGTTAGCGGTAGTGTATTCGGTTTTAACTTAAAATAGAATGCAAGTTATTTTCGACCGAAAAAAATATTTATTTTGCCAAAACGGCTTTCGACAACTTGTATTGTCATCTTCAGTGGCCTACAATCAAGATACAGGAATATGTGTAGCTACAAGTAAAAATGATCTTCATAATAATACTGGTAGCTGATAGTGAAGGTAATGATAGTATTCACTGTACCAGTTGGAGAGAACAGTTATTTACTGTAATATTGCTAGATGAAGTGAATGCAAGAAACTTTCAGTAGAATGTGGATCTATTGGAGGGAGAGACGGTAACAACAAAGTTGGCAATAACGGGTCCGCCCGACAAAAAATGCATGCGACGGTAGAGAAAGATGACTAATCTGATTTTAAGTATAAATTGATGATAGCGTCTGAATTATAGGTGTGTTTTGTAATTGTCACTGTAGCATTAATGAATCCGATGCGATTAAATGCGAGATTCAATAGACTGATAAAACGTAATCAAATAATTGAACATGTTTTCCTCCACGTGTAACCTCGTTGGTGTAGGTGATACACGCATGTAGAGCAAATTATGAATGAATTGTTCTAAAGATGATAGTATAAGATATCGTTTCATTTTGAAACAATGTAAATCTGAACGTGACAAGCGTTAAATGTTAAATGAAATGTCCACTTTGAGAATACCCCTCAATATGATGGATACTCGTTATAAAAAAACTTTACTTTTGTAAGGAGAATTACCCATTATTTCCCGAAAAAAATGTAACATTAATATCTTGACAATAAATGTAAAAAAATCTTGTAATTTTCAGATAATAATAAAGCTGTGTTGTTGGAATTGCAAGTCATCTTCCGTAACGACATCCATACTAGAACGTGGTATCTCAGATAATGCTCTTTATTTAATCACTATTATCTGAAACAGAATTTGATTTTTAAAAATATTGACTGGAATGTATAATCTTCCGTGAACAGAACCCAACAGTGAGTTGACTTTTACTAATATGAAATGAGAAAAATGTAATTGTGTATTACGCATTGTTAACAGCTGAGTCGGATAACTCGCCAAGAACATTACTACATCGTGAAAATATTTAAAAAAATATTCCTAGAAAGAATATTTCTATACAATTATATCTGGTATGACGGTGATATGATTTTCCTGGAGTAACGACACTTACATTCTTTCTCACAATCATTAATCATTCGTATAATTAGATACCATTCTCCATTCGCAGAAAACTAATGCTGATTCATTAGTCATCAGTAATAACGAGCACTGCCTGCAATAAAAGTAAAACTGAATGATACATCTGAATCAGCTTTAGAATAAAGTGTCTCATAACTTCCCAGACATCATCTAATTGAAATCGGAGTACACGACCTTGCGAGATTCCAGACGCTGCCACCTGACAGGCGCGCCGCGCGATCAGAAGTGGCGTTAGAAACAAGAGAGACGCGCACCGCGCAGCCACCTCAGCCCGAGAGGAACGTAATGAGAAAATAATCGCGCGGCGTGAAAGGACGATCGACGTGCGCGCTGCTTAAGCATCGCCTATCCCACCCTCCTCTTCCTTTCTCCGTCCCCCACTTATCCTCTGGGAGGTAATTCGCCGACTCGAAAGACGGCGGATCTCGCAACTCTCTTACCCTGGCCATGGCGCCGGGAAACACATCACGTTCCACAATCTTATGAGGAACACGGCCCCGCGCACGTACGTGCCTGCATTTCCAGAGTGATACGCTAAGAGTAGTAGCCACTGGTAGTGCGATGATTACTAAATGAGTGTTGTTATACGACGACTGTAATTAGATTGAAGCAGTGTGGATGGATTTTTCCGAAGAATCCTGGGAGTCGTGAGTATATTACAGGGTGGCCAGTGTGGTTTGTTGTTCTGATCAAGCGTAAGAAATGTTTCTAACTTTATTTTCTGGTAAATTATACATCCAAATTACAAGCGATATTGGGGTGTGCTTTTATTTATCCCGAGGCCTGTAACTGGTTAAAGGTGGGAAACGAAAAAATCTTCTAAATTTTTGATAAACAATATATTTAATGTTTCCCCTTTTCTATTGAGGTGTTATCAGATATTTTTACCATAATTTTAATTTAGATAAGTCTTTACTTCCGATTATTTTTCTACTCCCCTTCACCCAATGTAAATGCGTGACACACAATTACATTTTTCTCATTTCACATTAGTAAAAGTCAACTCACTGTTGGGTTCGGTTCACGGAAGATTATTCTCCTAAGCATCGTGCTAATAATTTAGAACATCATTGTTCTTTTGTGTTACACCCGATGGCATCCATAAAATGCTCAGAGAAGAATTTAAATGAAAACATGATTTGTTTTATTCTTCCAAACTTCACAGTACGCCAAAGAGACAATAATACCATCTATTGAATAGAGGGTAAATATACGAGATACTTAGGCAAAAAGAAAACTTATTTTACCCAGCACTAGCAATGATGAAACAAATATCGTATGTATTGACGTACAACTGCTATGGAGATGAAAAATGTGCAAAATAAAAAGACACGGTGATATACATGATATTTTCATAATCATATCACCTTATTGTATTTTTTCCAAGAGATCCAATGAATAAAAGAACTTTCCATCCATTGCTTCAATGAACCAAACAAGAAAAACGCAACATCCTGATTTGAAAATTAATTTTTATTAGGAGTTTTTAATCTTATGTCCCAATAATAACAAGCTACAACATAACCTGATAATCAATTGCTCATGTTCAATTTCTCATCACAATTCATCATTAGTGATTAAATGTTATTACAAACGTTGAAATTTTGCATTAATTTTTTTTTGCCACACACTTCTATTTTTTGTTTTAATTAATCAGATATGTGGTATAGACGAACACTTTAATTTTAATCCACATCAGTCACTCAATGTATATAATATCATTTAGAATAACTGTAAAACCTAGACCGTTTACCTATTGTTTACGACAATCATTTTACCTGCGTTTTAAACATTTTCGCTGATTTAACCATAATATGAAGAAAATGTTCATGTAATATTTTAATCCAACCTAATAATTGCGTAACGCGAAAGTGTGTCTTGTCTCTTTGCTACCTGATCACGACAAAACCACTGAACACATCGTGACGAAATTTGACGACGTTTGGCAAGGAGATAGTTTATATTTCAAGGATTAACATGTGTTCACTTTTATTAGAAAAATGTGTGATGATTAAGATAGAAATAATTTTTGAAAATAAATGAAGATAAAATTCGGAGTAAAGAAAGTTATATTTGCTTACGCTGCATAAGCGGTTAGAGATAGGTGACAACTATGCACGGCAATATTGTTTTCGTCAAAGAGTTCTAAAATAAGTCCGGGACAGTATATGTCTATTTACAAAAATTAACCTGACTAGATAAAAACGTTATTAAAAATACAAGTGTTAAAATATTTCTATTTAAGAGTGTAATTTAAGATTAAAAAATCAGATATGAAATTTAATGGTTGTTTTGTACATTTAACAAAGAAAAAAACGTCTTTAAATCGTAAAATTTCGACGAACAGTTTCGAAAAGAATTTTAATGAATTATTTGACGAAAATTCGAACAGCGCGGTTCCCGCGAGGTGGTGTAGAGTCAAGTTTTGTATTAAAATAGTATTTTAATGAATTTGAAAAATTAGGATGCAGTGCACGTTTTTAAGAACCAGTAAGTTAAAGTATTTTGATATTACAATATAAATAGATTTTATTTGTTCCTGAGTTCCTGAGTCAAGATGAGCCTATGAAAAATGCCGGGTACTCAGCTAGTATAATTATATATTGTTTTCCAATTCTTCATCACATTTCCCATTCAGTGCATTACAGTGTTTCGTATTTAAAATTACTCTCCACATTTACTTTAAATAAGCAAATGTACTGGAATATAAATATTTTGGTTTATTTTGACGTCATACATCTCCTCACAAATTGGCGCAGTATATAAATTCCAGTTACTGGCAAAAACATTTGAAGTAGAACAATGGAATATCTGCGTAAAAGTAAGCAAGAAAAACAATTACTAGCATTATTCCAATTACTTGAATCCCTGTCTCAACTGGCAACTCACACCGTCCCACAACCAGTAATTTCATTCTTCATCACATGAATCGTGCTAACACCACATCGTTTCTCGACTGTCGGGGAAGCGGTCTAGCAGTAACGCTTCGCGGGTTTCTTCAAAAAGAGCACCCCCTATTCCAAATTGAACATTTGTAGAGTGCTAATTTTACTCGCTCTAACGACTTGCTACAGACTACACGTCTAATGAGCAATTCGTCCAAATTGAGCGAGCGTGCGCTCCAAACTTCAGCAAGTAATTCTTTACGTCCGCTCCAGAAATTGACTTAAATTATTTACACAAGAGACACCGATTTAAAACAAAATGAACAAATGATTTCGAAATTGCGAATTGAATGAATACTAAATGATGATTTAATGTGTAAAAATAATGGTGTATATTTCAGTGATGCGTTTAGGAGACCGATATGGTGTGCAGCTGCACAGATGGGGATTTACGCGGCAAAAACGAAGTGTAATCGAAATTACAAGTAACAGCATTAATGTTGTTAAAATTTGTAAAAATCTTCAATAACTGAATCATAGAATTGTAATTGTTGGAATCACCAATTAAGAGCTAGGATAACATTTTCTTTTGAGTAAATTATTTCAGCATTGTATCAACTGCTTTAGAAGAAGAAAAAAAATGAAATTTTGGTATATTATATTTGATCGATTTTTTTTAAACAACTGAAAAATATTATATTCTTCATGCAGAGTTTTAATCAAGCTCAAGATACTACATTGATTATTTGAAATCAAAACATACTAAAGATATTAAATTCTCTGTTTTGTGAAGAACTGTTGATTCAAATGAAGGTTTTTTCAGATTTCCTTGCAATGAAAATTTCTTTCCAAATGTCATTTTTAAGTAGTTAATCGCCAAAATTAATTTAACTTAAATCATATTTTTTGTATTCTTTGTGACAACTCTCTCTCCAAATGGATGTAGAATTTCATTTTACTGTTACTCGACAACGTCCCAGGTCCCTTTTAGTTTATTCACATTTATTTTAATTTATTTTATGCCTTTTGGCGAGGTTCAGGCAATGAGGTCTGTTCTTACATCTAACCGTTGGACGTAGGTAAGGGAATTGGGAAGGAGAGATGGGTTGCAAGGTACCGAATCAATATTTGTGAGAAGTAGGTGTGGGAAACCCCAGATGAAAACCTCATCTAGTTCGGCCGAGTAGGGTTTGAACCCACACTCTGCTGCTATTTTCTGTTCAGCAGGATCGAGGAAGCGAAGACGCTACCATTAGACCACCACTGTCTGTTCATTCTGTTTTCTTTTTGAATATTGATGAAAATTACTCCAAAGCCAAAACATTTTTCACGACAAAAACGTAAAAAGTCTAAAAAATTTGGAAATACGTTGAATTTTGAAGAAGATTTTGATGGTTGAAAACTAAACTAACTGGATACAATGATGATGTTACAACATAAAATCAAAATAAAATATGTTGCGCTCGTAGGCAGATCTACTTCTAGATGATTGGTTAATGCAGTGCATCAATTTGTAGATAATTATTTCAAGTAATTATACTATTTTAAGATAATTATTTTAAGTAATTAATTTAAAATAATTATTTTTGTTTGTTAGCAAAATTATTCATTGAATAAACAAAATTTGTTTATTCAATTGATATTATAATTCCCTCAACCAATTCTGCATCTGCAATAGTGTCAAATCCTCATTACTTTGTTTCTATCAAATAAATAATATTCGACATCGTTGTTGATTGGACCGATATAAAACAATAAAATCCAAGCAATTAACTTCTCATTTTCGCAGTACGTTTTTTTATAATAAAAACTTTGTTCTCAAAACTCGTTCTCCGGTCATACATCGATCCCGTAAATGATCTTTACGACAGAGACACTGCAAATAGACGGGTTGTAATGAAAGCATTGTGGCAAGGAAGCGAACTAACATCCATAGACGTTATTCTCCGAATGGATGTGACGAAGACCTTCTCCAAGTTAATTGACCCTTCCTGGAACTTAACTACAAGGCAATTTCATGGGCGGCATGGTTTATTACGGAGTTTTTTTAGACACATAGGTCTCCAAGCTTCGTCACTGCCAATGTAGTACAAAGCATGGAACAGAGAAAGGTCATCTTCCAATGGAAGTAGCTACTAGACAACGAGTTGATAAGGTTTTGAAACGTTCGTATCTGACTTGTCCGGGTTTAGGAAATGTTAGTCGGCAATAACGAATGTAAAATGATTTTCAAAGCATAGATACAACTATTAATATTTTATTTGTTTTTTATTCCAAAAATAATTTACGAATCTCTTTCGACGATGTCATTCATTTTATATGATATTTCTAAATCCAAAGATCAAAATGCTATTTTCAGCTTTAGAAACGTCAGGAACACTGTTTTTATTATTCGTGCCACAATTTGGAATGGGATAATTCGAAAAGGGTACACAATTAATTATTTGTACTAAATAATCCTTACTATTCAACGCTATATATACTCTGGATGATTTTAACGTGTGAGAACTATCCATTTACTGAATATTAATTACCCGAAATAGTTATGGCACGGTTTTGTTGTTGTTTATTTTGAGACATTAAAAATATTCGTTTTCCCCGCTGCTGTATTACGCTAACGTTATGTAACGATATTCACAGAGTAACGATAGTATTAGCGAACCACAACACAACAATGGAACCGGCAGCGTTGAAATTACAGCATCGTCAGTTGTTCTCACGTGTTTCAGTTATTAACGCAACAGACAGCAGAAATTAGAATACGTAATTAGTCAGTCGTGTTTTGTCGTAATGCTGAATACCGGTTATTAATATTCATTGGAAACGATGGATCGTAAGTTTTTTGTACGAGCCGGATTCTTCTTTGGCGTTTTACGATGGCCTTATATATGCCTGCTGGAAACGTAGGGTTGCTTACATACATAAAGAGTCCGCTCACGATGTTGAAAATCCGCACCATCGCTCTACTTTAAACACAAACGTATCGACAGTTTACTCATAAACAGATTTATGAACCTTTTTGTGGGAGATAATATTTTTCTCACTTATTGTATGCATATGTCTTATAATAAAAGAGAACAAATAAATTTTCTCAAGTCTCGCAACAAAAACTTTCATTTTCATCCAACGTCTGAAAGGTTGTATTCACATCATACTTTAAAAGTGTACATGCAACATGTATGTTAATAAAATGGACTGAATAAGAGAAAGAAGACTTTGGCTATTATGAAAGGTTAAATTGTTACCTAAGAACGTAGAACAAACGAAATATTTCATAGTCCTAAGACACGTGTATTGTAAAATAATGCCTTATTAATTATGTTATACTGAATAAAAATGGGAGACAGGATCGGTGATCGAACCCGGGATATCCAACCTTGCACGCTGGCGCGCTTCCACTTCTCCATTCCATTCACCTCCCGACCCCACTGAGTATATTCATTTGACGTATAATTTTATGCTCTTTAATTTTGGATTTGCACACCTCCTGAGGTGGTGCAAATTTAGATTCCATATATTTGGGACCAAATGAAGGTATTATGACGATTTCTTGCTTTGTCCGAATTCATTCCTTCAACCCCTCCCCCTTTTTTATCTACTTTTACAGGTCTGACTACCGCTCCAGTATAGGACAACGTGATACCATAGTGGAAGCGCTCCAGCGCGCAAAGTTGGAAGTCCTGGGTTTGATCCTCAGTCCCGTCTCCCATTATCATTCGAAATAACATAATTAAACTGTAGTCTGGCAGTGTGGTTAACCGAAATTTTAGAGATTGATGTAAAAATATGTGTGTTTGTGAAATAATACCTTAATTTAGAATATTATTTGATATATTAATTTTTGGTTGTCGAGGAGAGGGGACATTAGTATTTCACCCCTCACTTGTTTACTCAGGAAAATGTTCGATGAATCTCGATATGAAAAAATTAATTCATTACAACTTCTTTCGTTTTTACAACAACTGGTCTCAGGGCAAGTGATTTATGAGAGTAGAGGTTAGACCCAAGAGGGAAAAAAATGAAAACAAGAGATGTAAATGATATTCACCCATCTGCCCCACGACACAAATTCGCCCAAGCTAAAATCTTTCAGGTGTTGGATTGGGCATTGACATGGTGTAATGCCTGTTCAAATTCTTTATACGTCAGCAAGAATACAAAGAATTGGCAAGTTCAGATGATTAATTAAATTGGATTACATCTTGAAGAAGAATATTTAAATTGCATGCGAGTTACTTGTGCAATAATATTGGTCGATTAAATTCCAATTGTATTTTTCTCAAACCTACATTTTTCAGCTTACCTTTTCCTTGACAACCTTGCGTACGAAAACAATGACATTTTCGGGGATTTCAGGACATCTTGGCAACAAGAATATTTTAAATAATAAACAAAAATATCAATGTTTTTAAAGTAATTAAGTATTTCATTTAAAAAAAGAGTAATTTATTTCTCTCTTATCTGAATAATATCAAAATAAACACTGTGTTAGTATTACTGTGTCAAAAATTTCAAAATATCCTCATAAATTATTGAGAAAAATTTATTAACATATTATTGATAAAAAAGCAAATTAAGATCTTCAAAATTGAAATAAAATTTAACAGCAATTTTATATGATACAGTAATTTATGAACATTAAGTGTATCAAGATCAGACAGGATATCTTTTAAACTGTAGGAACAATTTTTGTTTAAAATGGTCACCGAGTCCACCTTCTAAGTCTTACTTAATTATGCCTCTTTCCAAGAAGGTCTTATTTCTTGTGTGTTTCAACCTTTTATTCTTGTCCAAGAACTGGCCATTTGAAACCTATTTTGGGCAATACTCTTTCGAAAATATATTGTTCATATGGAATGTCCGCTGTTCCTGAATCACGTTTTACTTAAAAGTTTTAATGAGTTGGATTTTTGCGTTGCAAATCCACTCGTGTCAACAATTAGTTCTGTTAATTGATGTTCTACTCTTACCTCCGTAGAAGCGTAGCAAACGCGAAAACGTTTCAGTAACGAATTCTATTCGATCTGTGCGGCCCCGCCTAGCAATCTTTTATTGGTATAAGTAATTAGGCAAAGAACTCCTCGCCTACTCGTCATATTTATCGCGTATTTCCAACAGAAACCACTTACTCAGATGAAAGGAAAGTGTACCGGCCTGAATTTATTATCGATATTTTATTTCGCTCGATTTCGTTGTCCTACTCGTTGTCGACTGTTATTTATTGTTTAATGTTAATCACGGGTTAATTATACGCTGTTTTCTTTATTATTTATTACTAATGTATTCTTAATGAAGCTATTTATTGCATAATACGTGGGTCGAACACTCGTTGTGAGTAGCCTCTGGGGATATTGGAGGATGTTCGAGGAAGATCTTGGAGTTCCGGTGCTTCTGATGTTGGCGTTTAGATTGAATACACTTCATTTATTTGACGTAGTGACTTGTAATGACTCGAATGACAGACTGTAATCAAACTATGAGCAGAGGTTCATTTTTTCTTAACTTCTCTTATTTTTGCGTTGATTTGAATATTGGACTCACGAACTCTAATGGATTGAAGAAAAAAAATTAATGACTGCTTCCAAACTTTGACCAACGAAACATTTCTGTGAATTGTATTTTCGTGTGTCTGAATAAAATAAATACTAATGAAGGGAACCTTCGAAAGAACATAAAAAAGGGCAAGATTGCCTATTTTCTTAAGTCTTAATTAATTTTCTAAATTTATTAATAGTTATTCACATTGTGGGGGAAACCATTTAACTCTTGCGTCAAAGGGAGTATGTGTTATAAGATATTTAGATCGAACGTATCATAAGAATTTTTAATTAATGAATTATTACATTTACTCATGAAAGCGACCGTTAAATACAGGTTTAAATTTTCAAATTGTAACGTTTAAAGTGTTCAATGAAAACACTTTTACTTCTAAAGAAAAACGACTTGACAGTTTTGCAAAACTTGCATGTAATTGGCGATAATAATTTTACGATATTAAAATTTGTCAAGTGTTACCCAAATTCTCTTCTAACCCATTTCAGTAAAGAGAACGCCAAGGGTCATTACCCCTCGAAAGTTTATCTTCAGCACCTGCTGTGGATATTGCTCTCATAATGTGTATTCGATATTAGTCCTCGTCCTTAAAATTCCTGCTCTAACATCCTGTGGATTAAATCTAAGTGGCTCCCATTAGCGTAACTAACGTACGATACCAATCAACAAATCACCTCAATCATTACATCGATTTATTACACCGTTCTATCGGTCAGAAATTACGAAACCATCAATAATTAATAATATGTTTAATTTCAATAAAATTAAGTTCGTAGAAGTTGGGACCGTAAATCTCTGTAGTTAACAAGTGGAATGGGCGAGTCGATGTTTTTGCAAAAGACTGCGGTGTGTTCGGGGGGTGGGGTGGGGGGAAGGTCGGGAGAATGACGCGTGGAGGGGCAGGGAGAGTGAATGATGGGAGTATAGAGAGGGGAGGGATGGCATGTTGTGGGCCACTATAAGGCGGACGCCACTTCTGCTGGTGCCGTCACCGCCTCACTGATGCCCCAGGCGTTTGCGCTGCTTTATTACCACCTGATGGCAAACTTAAAAGGCGGGCAGAGGAATGTATGAGAAGAAAGAACGAGAATGAGGAGGTGGAACAAGGAATAATCGGAAGAGGCAGGATATAAGTGGTTGGGCGCTATATGAACTTCACTTGGTGATCAGCATGTCTGATATTGTTGGAATTTATTCGGAACGCGAGATGAAACCAAGCGGACTAGATATGTAGTTTATTTTTTAATTTGCTATTTTCAAAGTGTACTACTAACCATAGATTGTTGAGAGGACTTTTGAACTTTCTGAAGATATTAATGATAGCCTGTTTCACAATTACCATACTCACTAGTTGCGGCGTGATAGTAAATAAATATTTTTCCTTCCCGAATCCATAATTGAAAAGAAATAAATCTGTTAATGATTAAAAATAATAATGAATTACAAACCTTTTCTAAAAATAACTGAATGCAATTGTATATATGAATATTGACTTGTATATTTGTTCTATATATCCTCCTCCACCAACCTCTCGAGATCAGTGGTGGGTCCAGGGAGGGGGCCATGGGAGTCAAGACAATGGCCGCTCCCGAAAACAGGAAACTATTTTTTTCCTGAAAGGTTTTGGTTCAATATTTAATTTTCTTTTTCATGAATGGACTTATTAAATAAATTTCGAATCACAATCATTTTAACATTTATTTGATGCAAATTCAACAATGAATGTAAACAATAATCCAGATATTACTCCCGATAAAATGCTGTACACACGTGTATTTAAGGAGGATGAAGGACTTTCAAAATATTTTCTATTTCTTCTCACAGTTCAGAAAGAGGCAGAAATTTGTATAAAACACTTCTGTCGGTTATTACTAGCAATATTTAATTCCCCATTCATTTAAGTACATTTATGTTCTTTACTTAACTTGAATTATTGACATTAAAGAGATATTCAATATATGAGCAAATTTGACTATTTTTATATAACTTAAGTAACTGGCAGAACGTTATCAAATGCCATTATGAAATTTAGGGTTGCCCCCTCCTGACACTTTTTCTGGTGCCGCTCCTGCCTGAGATCAAACCAAATCTAAACAATTATTATTGACTAACAGTGCAAAAACATAGGGGTGTTCGACATTTGTATTGCATCCACTGTGAAAGTGATAGTGTAAAGAACCTTAAAGTATTATTAAGGGGAATAAAAAATCAATTTACTCCGAGTTTAGTTACGGAGATTCTGCGAGTGAATGGTGCGGACAATAATAGCAAATCCAAATTGATTAAACATTTACGTAAGTTATACGTTATCAGAAGAAGTAAGTACATGAAGATATTTTTGTTAAAAAATAGATAAAGTAAAAAATAGTTTTCAAAAAGGTACAGTCAGTAATAGAAGTAATTTATTGTCATAAAAGCAGTTAAAAACTGCGTATCACCACACGGAGGACAATTAACTGATTTACTTCGACAGCGTGCAAGGGATGGTACGATCAAAAGGTTCAAATGCAGAGGCGAATTTACAATTCCTGTGGTCCAAAGCACAACCACGACAAGTGTCCCCCCAAAAAAGAATAAAAATAGTTAGCTACTTGTTATCTACACACGAAAACTGTATCGTGAATAGTTATAATAATAATAATTTATTTAACAACTACGAAATATGATAATTTTTTTAATTATTTCAAAAATATTGCTAATTACTTGTTTCCATTAAAATCACTCGATTAATAATAGAAATAGTACTAATTGCACTATCACCGCCAAATGCTACCTAAGTCTAGCCCAAGGTTAGTAAAAAATAAAAAACCCTTTGATAAACTAGAGGCAGCAATATACTGGGAAGTAATTAACGTTCCATGAGCGGAAGGGATTTACAAACGAGTACAGACACAGTTCGTGAGACTAAAATTGGACTAACATGATTTCAGATAAATAATACGGTAAAATACCTTTTTCACCTGCTATGAAGTATAAGTGTATGTCACTTAAAGATGAAAAACATTTTTTCTTAATAAATAAAATATACTTTGAAGAAACAACGTGAATGAAAGAAAATTTTGTCCAATTTTCTTGCGTAATACCTCCACTTATTGCAGTAAAAAGCAATATTTGAGCATTATTGACCAATAAAAAGCATTATTGAAGCATCAGGGACCGAATCCTCTATCATAAATCATCTCAACAAGTAAGCAAGATGAAGCTAAGCCTTATTCACTCTAAAGTTGCAGTAATGTAGAAGACGAGGTCAATTCAAGTGCCAATCAGCTTTGCTGCCGTAGGTATCTTATGGAACAGTTCACATCTTACGTTCTGAGCTGTACGAGGTCATCTTAAACGTTTCACCGCTTGCGGATCGATTACTGCCCATCCCATCTCATCCCTTACACTGAACAGCACATGTCGTCTAGTGTGTACAAGACACATGCATTGCGCAGCAGCGCAAAAGGCGTGCTCATTTTCAAAAGAGTGCTCGTATTTGAAAAGAAAAAAAAATTGAGAGGTGGGTTATCTCTGTTCTGCACGTCACTGTCCACGCACTGCAAATACTCAAAGTCGTGTAACTTTCCCGAAAATTATGCAATATGGCTGCCTAACACATATTGCCAACTCCGACGAATTTAAGTAATATCCGAGTAAATATCAATAGTCACAAAAGCGACTATTTGTTGTAAATAAATGCAAGTTAATATCACAACAAACAAAGATATAAGGTAATGTTCATCCTCACGCTCGACGGAGAAAGAACAGAATAGTGCCACAAGACCACGCGAATTGGTGTCCTAGGTTGGCGACGGATTTACGTTTTCGAAAATTCGAAAGTCCTGCCAACATAACGCGAGGTACAAATATTATTACTCTTATGGACGATGGTAGTAAGAGCGTTGGCAACATTGAGTACAAGCTCTGTACCAACATCAAGCCAGTTAGACTAAATTATTTATATATTTATTTATTATCATTGTCTAAAGAGTTGTGACAAACTGCCTATGACCACATTGAGGACGATAAAGTAAGTTACTGCGGTTAATTTACAATAAATAAATTTCCTCAAGTTAATTTTTTTTCAAAGCAAAGAATCATGATTTCGAGTACATGTTGTGGGTCTACGTACAACGCGACCAAGATGCGTTGTGTTGAAGCACACAATAAAGGAAAGCATGTCGAGGGCCCCGTATTGCCTTAGTAACAGACAGGGTGACCAGATGGTCAAATACAAATAAAAAGATGCATACATCAACACAATGCAACGGTAGATTATTTTAACTGATGATGCTTTGGACATCACTGCAGTTGTTCTAGTGTGACTTCATTTCTAGTGTGGCTTTACAGTCACTTACCATATACTACGCACAGTTTATGGCGAATGTTTCAGTAATTTTCTGCAGACAAAGGTCAAAATATCTCCAACGGCCGTCGTAAGTACAGTCTAAAGGAATACTTGAGAGTGCTACAGACTAAAGATTTTTGATGTTTGAATACGCGCGTAATAAGGCGTTACACTGAGAGTTTTTGAAAATATATTAAGCTACGTATGTGTTCATATATTCCGACCCTTCCGATGTATTCACGCGGTGTGGCGCCATCTTGTATAAAGAGCCTACCGATAGCGCGCGCGCCCACGCTGGACATTCAATCCTGGCGACGCGTCGCTACACTTCTGTCGGTTGAAGTTGTCGCTCGCGTTCGTCGCCCAACCTAAAGGATGTCGTCGCTTCGAACCAAATACTAGTAGAAGAATTAAGAATCTTGGTGTGGAATACCTTTAAGCTAATATTTTTTAATTATATGGATAAATACTCTTTCTTTTGAATTTATAAAACACAAAATTTATATTTCTTCGCTTTATATATTGTATCATCTGTAAATAAATAAAAGTGATCAGTGATCAGCTTAGGTAATGATAAGAATTGTGACGGTGGAGATTAGTACAAAAACACCATAATTCTATTTTCAATGCTACATACATATTGGAAAATCGGAAATATTAATACAATTTACTTTATATTTCATTATAATTTTACACAGTTAGTAACCAAGGTCTAAAATAATACCTACCCCAATTTCTGAATTTGATACGCCTTATAAATTATTTATGCTATAATGTTTCGATATCGAGTTGAAGAATTGCGCAAAATGCATTAATAATTTTTTAAATATTTTTCTATATCTTGACATGATAATAAACGTAAAAAAGCATGGTATAACTAATGATAGCTACTGATTGGTCATAAGTAAATGTTATGTCTTCAATAAAAAGTGGTGCAACTAATATTAGTCGCAACTGATGAAACAACTGTGGGGAATATGAGCGACTCATGATTGCGACATCACATTTGAAAATAAATATTTCTCTGTGATATTTATGGTTAAACGATACATTGATTAATCTGAAATCTTTTTGGCAATGCTTCAAAAACTACCTCTATTTTCGAGATATGTTGTTCGAGTAAATATGTTGTTCTGGAGACCTCGGAGACGCTTTCCACATCTATATATTCGTAATTTTACGATAATAACCTTAAATTCTGTACCAATTTTTATGTATTAAAGTTATTCATGGTCAGAAATAAATAAAGATTTTTAATATTTCTAATGTGTTCAAAAGACTCCCCTCCTTCGAAAACATGTCTTTGATATTTCTCAAATCTAGCTAGTTTAAAGGAATACTTGATCCAGTTTAAAGGAATACCAAAAGTATATTCCGCGAAGCGTGTGAAAAATCTCTGTGGAAGTCCAATGTCCTTGCATGCTTTTCAAATTAAATATGTTTAATGAAAATGTCACAGCAAACCAATAAAATACTATTCATTTTAAATTTTGACGTTCTAATTATCTTTGGCGTGATTGTGAATTTTGTAATTTGTTTTCATTAAAGATAAAATTTTAACACATATTTAAAAACATTTGCGAGTGATAAAGTAAACGAAGCGGAATGAACTAATTGAGCATCCGCAAACATTTGTTTGCAGTGAGTATAAGTATTCCGAACACATTCTCCACAAAAGTTACTCCATCGCTTAAGTTATTACACCGGGGTGGTCCCTTGGTTTGCTTCCCAACCTTAAATGTTTTAAATGTTTAGACGGAAGACCAGACTTTATGGTCTGCGTCTCGCCAAACTTAAGCCACTTTATTATTGTTATTATTATTATTTTCTTTTTTTCACATTCTAACAGAATGGCTGATTTAATGTACAGGCAATCTGCCAGGTAATTTACAGTACTGCTGTTATGACTGAGATGGAAACTTTCTAACAATGTGACACGTGTTCAACAAAACAGACTTCTGTATCCTTGGTACAGAATCCCACGTCCAAATTATCCAAACCTCTCTTCAGGGCCTTAGGCACTATCCCAGTTGCAGATATCACAAGAGGAACAATTTTGACTGTCTCCAGATGAAACAACTCCTTCCATTCTTCAGCCAATGCTGCATACTTATTGATTTTTCCTGCTTGAGTTATTATTATTGCCAAGATAGTTTGAGAAATACCAAGTACGAGGCCAAATTTGCTAGCCAAGATACTACATCTCGCATCTTCGACGACGTGCTCATATTTTGGACACTCGACGTCAACAAAGCAGTCATCGTATGTAGAAGATGAAGGCGGACGATGGAAGGAGTCGGTGTAGAAGGCAGAGGCGGATGTGGAGGTGGAGGCGGAGGCGGCACCCAGGGGCTTGAGGGCGCGTTGCCCGTTGTAACACCCAACGCTGTCATTACGATCCAATCCACTCGCGCCTGTACACACCTCCCGCTTTATCGCCTTTCCTCCGCTTCTTCCTCTTCTCTTCTGCCCCGTGAGAGAGAAAGAGAGCGAGCAAAAACAACGCCACCTCGCCACCCGAAAATGCTCAGCGCCTCTGCGCAACGACCTTAACTGCTTACCTTGACTACCACCTCCATTCCACCAACGCCACTGTCGTTGCCTCGTACGAAAATCATAGTTTCCTTTGGTTGTTTCTTCTTCGAAGTATGTCTCTGTTATTATTTCTTCCATCAGTTTATCTCCTTTTATAATTTTCACTGCTGTACTGCCAATTCTGTTTGTACGAAATATGATTTTTACCTTCCTTGTAGGTCGTACTCTCTTAGCAAGTGTGGGGAATGAAGAGTAAATTAGGAAATGGTATTACCTCTGGCATAACTACTCGTTTCTATACCGTAGATTACTCTCTCTTGCTCACTGTCGCACATGTTGACAAACGTGTACTCACTGTTTCTAAATACGGTTAATTTTCTATCTAACTCTCATGATTTCGAAATTGCGAAAAAATGTGTACCTTTAGTAAATTGTAAATTAGATAGGATGTTAAAAATTATTTTCTATGGTTGAATGCTACAAAAGGTTCGTTTTGTACTTTATAGACAGGATATTACGAACTTAAAAGAAGGTGGTGGGATTAATTTTTTAAATATTTTTCGCAACCCTACTTATTCCGCAAAACGTATTCAAACTATTCTTCTTTTGTCAAGTTATTTTCTGTTGAAATAAATCGGAGTTCAAAATTATATTTTACATTTCCTTTGGCATCTGTTGAAGAGTCTGGTGAATTGGGGTTCATTATTATGGACATGGAAGAAAATTAGACTCTTCAAATTTCCAGAAAAACATCCCGAATGTTTTGTTTTTTCGAGATCAATGTTTTTTTTCGTTGCTCTCACTTAAAAATCTTGAACTCGTCATACTTTACTGAAATACTTGTACAATTGTCCCAAGTGAATTATGACCACACTGTCTACTTGGCACGGAGGATAAGTGGTGAAAAAAGTAATTCAAATTCTTTTCCTGAAACACATAACACGATTTAAAAACTGGAGCGTTATCGAATACTCATATTTACTTTCTTTTACTTCACCATTTCCCTGACATAAGATATCAGATACCTTCTTTTAAAACTTGATTTTTTAAAACTATTCATTTGAACATTGATTTTTAATTTTTCTTACATTTCTTATCTGTTTTATTAACTCCCCTGTCGGAACATTTTCCTTGAAATACTCTTCTTGATAATGCTCCATAAACTACTATTATCTTCGAGAAATGTGGTTCGAGACATTTCGAGCAAATGCTTCGGTGACCTCAAAGAGTCACTGTCCATATATTCGTGAATCGACGACACTAACATTTATTTCATTACCAATGTTTGCATATTACAAACTATTCATAGTCAGCAAAATTTAGGAAAAAAATCTTTATTTTGTTCATAAGATCCGAACCCCCTCTGAAATTAGTCCTATGGTAATTTTCAAAAGTAGTCTGTGTGTCCAAATGTTTCGCGAAGCGTGAGAAAGTGTTTCGTGGTAGTTTAGGGTGATCCCTTTTGAATTTAAATCTATTTGAGGAAAATGTCATGTATTTTCTCACTTTTTTCGGCAAAGGTTCTACATAGATGTGATTACACATTGAAACTTCACATCTGTATTTTAGACAACTGATGCTATACTTTAATCACGTCTTTCGCATGGGCGTCCGAACAGCAATCGTAGCGCCACCTGGATGAACCTCCCATCCTTTGGATGTTCGTCTCTTCTTGCTTGAATCTCTTTGCGTCTAGTTCTTCTGGTGGCCGCGCAGCTGCGCTCGCCTCGTGCCCATCTGTCGACCGTCATATTCACACCTGCAGGATCGTCGGAGTGGTTGCAGCTCGTCTGTTGTCTGTCGGAACGGTTTGTATGAAAGGGACGATGAAAGACGCAGTTTGAAAATGATAGGATACTGAAACTTTCGGGGTGAGGGTGGGCAAGCCGTTTTCAGGTTTGGTGCAAGGATTGAGGGGGAGGTGTGGAAAAAAAAGAGGCGAGAGTAATTAGTAGCAAAGTAATCTTTTGATCATCAGAGTTCTTTGATGGTTGTTTCTCCGGAATAAGCCTGTTAAAAATGGCGTGTCGGGATGTTCCTTTAGAGTTTCTAATAAAGCCAGAATTTTTTTATGTATTATTTGGACAGTAGTTCTTAAAAATACTTTTATTAATGTATACAATTATATTACATATATCTTTTAGAAATTTAAATAAATAACTTCATTGATTAATTACGATAATGATCTACAGAAAGTTACACTCTTGGAATGTATAGTATAATTTTTATGCAATTGTAACATTTCGTATGATTTCGCCTTGGAAAATATAAGTGTTTTTTTTTTTAATCTGTAAATTCATGCTCCACTTCCTTTAAATTCACTGCAATATAAAAGAATAAATGTCCCGGAAAATTATTTCCTTTGCGGGGAAAAGTGACGAAACCATTTCCACCAAATGAAAAGGCTGTGTCACTTAAATTTAACACGTGAAGAGTTTCGGTTCGATGCGTGATAAACGAAATTCAAAATAAGAGGGGCGAATGTTTTAGCTTTCAATTGACGCGAATTGAAGATCGCTAATGATGAGGTTGGACCACGGGAAATGTCATAGATTGCAACACATTTTTGCGTCCGATAAAACAGAAAAAGCCATTCACTTCGTTTCGTTGGACGCACTCTTTCATGTGGTCGGACATATTATGCACGTTGTGTCGAGCATAAAATATTCATAAAACTCACCAATAGCCAAATTAATTAATTCCAAGTACCAGACTCCCTAAAATTATTACTTCGTAATTGACACTAAATACGTGCGAAATGACAGAAGTCCATGCGTCAGATCAAAATTAACAAAGCTTCAATGAAATGCTCTTGAATGCGAAAAAAACTATGAAAAAAAGAGTGAAATCATTTGTCAATGACTGTCAACAATAAACGTATAAAATGACTTGCTCCAGTTTTTTAATACTTTTTCTCTCACTTGATAGCGGATCTATCCACGTACAAAACCGGGTGTTTTCCATATAAAGCGAGGTGATGATTTAACATTATAATACATTCATTAGAGCCTCCCTCCCCGCAGCTAAACTAATTTTCGACCCTTCACTGGGGCATGTCAGGTCGGTTTGTTTTCGTGACGTCCTCCTATTCTTCAGAGGGCTTTGTCTGAAAGAGCGAGCTATATGGGCTTTTGGAAAACATCGCTCCGATGAACAGAGGCGGCGTTCATTTGCTCTTTTGTTTTGTTGTATTGTTTTAGTGTTTAACTGCATTTTTTTATATCTCTACTATTGTTGTCATCAATAACTGTGTATCACGAATTTAACAGATGAGGGTTGAACAATTTGAATAAATATCTGGGGTTTGGTTTATTGATTGAAACTCATTCATAAAAACCTCATTTGAAATAATTGATTAGATTATAAGATAAAATGCTGTTTATTTCCCCAAATTTTTATGACTGGATAGTTTTTCATGTCAGGGAAATTTTTTATAAGGAGTTCCATTTTAAAGCGGTTCACTATTTGAAAAAGTGTTTTTGTCGGTTATAATAGGTAGTGTACAGGAAAGCAAACTGTATATCCTTCCATTTTGACAAACAAAATTATTACAAAAATAGTATTTTATATGTAAAATATCCCTATTAAAAATAGTTTTCCAAAGAAATCGTCGTGGTTTGTATGTACTTCAGCCGCGAGTTCTAATACATTTACATCAAGTTTCAACATGTTCTATACAGTCTATATCAGTGCTGCTCAACTTATCTTAGCCCGCGGGCAATTTTCTGTACACTTTTGATCGATCGGTTCGACACAGGATGGGATTCATCAGGCCAGACGAATAAAACTAATCACTCATACTTATTTATTGGTAACTCGGTATTTCGATTTTCATCAACAAATGTATATTATTTCAAGCTGTAAAAATTAAATAACATATTTCTTTGTTTTCGAATTATAATATTTAGTCTTATATTAAATTTATATCCTTGTATGATGGGGTAATTCCGAGCTCAATCATGTATTTTCTCTCACCGGACATGTCACGTTGAATATATTTAATTATTCTATAAATCTATATTTAAAATATTCTATAACTCGCGAGCAGTACAAAATTTTTTGCGAGTCGCTAGTTGGACAGCGCTAGACTACGTGGATAAATGTTAATATACATACACGATTGTATTTAAAAATACACTGTCAAAGGTTTTACTACACGACCACTTATAATAACAATAATGGTGAGTATTATTCTTGAGGTTTGGTCAGTTGATCATTATTAATAACTTGTCGACGTTTTGGACATTTGTGTCCAATTTCAAGACTAGTTATTTAATTCTACTACAATTAACGTCCATTATATAATCTAATGAAATACGTAAATAAAAACTTAAGACCTTTCATGAACTTT
Source organism: Laupala kohalensis (assembly GCA_002313205.1). NCBI lineage: Eukaryota > Metazoa > Arthropoda > Insecta > Orthoptera > Trigonidiidae > Laupala > Laupala kohalensis. The sequence goes on along the minus strand of NNCF01125844.1, from coordinate 723,617 downwards.
GAATAATATTTATATTCTGCGAAGAGTTCACTACGTTTCGACTTGATCACCTGTCGACGACTTTAATTTACGTCGAGACGTAGAGAGCTCTTCACAGAATATAAATATTATTCAAAGTTCATGAAAGGTCGTAAGATTTTAATTAATTATTTCGCTAGTTATTTACGTTAAACTCGACCATTAAGAACGTAAGTAATCGAATAGCCAAGTGAACCAGATATGCAGATGTTCCAATGTGACATATATTCTTGAAAAACTAGCCTTGAAGACGGACATACAAATGTTGTTAATCGGCATGTTGTTTATGATATTTATATTCAACTGATCCACCCACAAGAAAAATTATAATACCATGTACAATTTAGAAACAAATCTTAGTATATTCATTAAAAAAACACAAAAATATAAGTTGAGTGAAAATGTCTGGGGAAAATGTAGAGGGATTTTATTCCGAAATATTATTTTGATAGCGAAATAATTCAATTAATTAAAAAATAAGAATTCTCAAATGAAGTTATTTTTTATGTTCGATGTGGAATTTTTTTTAGAGTTATTATTTGACTATTAAATTTAACTCTACAATGTTTTGAATATGCTCCTTGAATATTACGTGGTTATCATTGCTCTTCACAGAATGTTAACAACAGGCGAAAATAAATTTAAAAATAGAGATATCGTTTGTAAAGTAACTTGCGACTAAAGCCATTGAGATGGCGACAGTGAGAAGTGGATACTGCTGCGACAAAGCTGGGTAGCGAGGTCTGGAGTGTTGCAGGAGGCGGAGGATGTGGTACACCGGAAGACGAACTTGGTGATTTATCGAGATCCTGTCGAGGCCCACTCTCCTTCCCCGCGTCCTCTTTTCCACCCGTTGTCTCCCTCGATTCGCTGTAACTTTTTTTTTTGGTATCGTTGGCGCCGGGCGTTTAATCAACACGGTAACAGGAAGGCGCAGATAAATTGTGCATCTCGGACGGGAGTCGATTGGACAGCCGGCGCCTCCGCGCCCGCCGCTACCCACCCGTAGCGTCGACACGTTGCTAAGCTATTGCTTGCTATTTGACGATGGTTAACACGAACAACTTGCTGTGAAGTACGATAGGGTAGTGGTGAATTTCGGTGAAAGAAATTATAAATTTAACTCATTCTTTATTGAAGCAAACCAATCTACTTAAACAAGGATGTACAAAAAAACTTTTCAAATATTTAAAAAATTATTTATAGGATTATTCGAGTATTTATTTATGAGCCTCAGAAGAGTTATGTAAACTAATTTCTTTCCCACCATAATTTTCATTTGAATTGGTTTTGATTTTGTGGATTGTCATACCTGAGAGACCATCTTGTTACACACATGAACTATAATTCACACGAAATATTTAAAATTCGTCCTATTCGTATATTTGTAATATGATTTTACTCGCATCACAAAACGTTTAGTACATGAGTTATAGACTTCGTCAGGTGCCTTATAAATACTGTGAATTCATTTAGTTTGATACATTGCACTCTGTTCAAAAATATTGTAACATGAAGTGAACACAACATAACATATTTACTTACCACATTCATTTATGTCTTTTACGTCCCGATGACTCCGAATACGTGATGTTATATCATGTTGACGTGTTTGAACAAAATGTCTCGTATCCATGTGAAGATTTTTATATTATACATAAAACGCTTGACGAAGTCAAACCTGTACTCTTGAGATAGCAACATTACAAATCTATCAATATATGCCGGTTTTAAATATACGGAATATTAAAATAATAGAGAAAATTCATTTATATAATTTAGAGAATTCTGTAAATGCAGTTTGATAAGTGTCTTTAATCCACAAAAAAAGAGAAAATATATAATTAGCTACGGATTTTTTAAAATTCAACACGAAGACAACGAATTATTACATGGAATTCTCTGATACACTAGTTCAATAAATTAAAAGTTAAATTAATTAAAAAATGCAAATGTATCATTCACTTTAAAGTAGAATAATAAATACATAAAGCAAATTGGGTGAGATAATTGTAATATGTACCATCTACATTTTATGAGTATAATTTGCATTAAATGATAAGAAATTTTATTAGTTTGCGATGAGTTTAGTTCTCCACCTTATTTATACATTTTATGAAAAACACGAAATCTGTAACGGAATCTAATAGGAAATTTTGGACAAAACAACTTAAAAACGCGATAAAATCAACTTCAACTTTAGGTATTTAACGGATGGACTACATCTCGCGCAAAGGAATTGAAACACTTCATTACCTTGACAGCATGACATACTCTGGAACAGAATTTCATCGCAACAACTTTGACCTCGCAGTTGTAGCTCTCCAGTTTCACTGAGTTTTCCTCAAATATCCTCGAAATAATGAACAACTTCTGCGCCTACTCTAGACCTCTGCAGTTAACTCGAACATATTACACAATAACTAAGAGCAGTAAAATCATAATTGATTTAAGTTTTACTGTTACTTCATGTAATGAAATTCATAATGAAAATTGAAATGATTTAAGTTCCGTTTATCTTACAAAAAGCTACTCATACAACAATTTGAAAGAATTATCTATTGTTCGATCTGTTATTGTATTGTAAAAGGAACTGTAAAATTTCTGTAACACTACTGTAAAAGGTTTCAGTAACCTTATGTAAAATAAACTTTGTTTCTTATCAAATATAATGTTTATAATTTATTTAAAATACTCTCAAGAGTTCAGAATATATTTTTAAAACAGTTTTATTAACTAAGAAAATCTTAAGCTCATGTCGTCATTTTTGACCACAGAATAACAATTTATCTCCGTGTCAATAATTGATAAATATAAAAACGCATAAAAAATAAGTGTCACTTTTTCACAAGGAAGAGATTCCAAACACAATTTTATGAAATGGTTTTATGAAATGGTTTTACAAAACGGAAGAAAAAACTTTCCGGAGATTTAAATTACTTGCGGTTGGGGGGAAATGGAGTGTTTTAGTAAAATACGAAGAATGATGAACACGTGGATAAATATTTTATGACTCTTCCAACTTTTTCATCTTCTTCATTGTACACAACAGAGATGCAATCAATTTTTCATATTTGTAAAAAGACACTTTGCAATTCATTCACACTAAATTTTAAAATCTTCCCATACATAAACGATACATTCAACTATTCAATAAAACATTTTCTAAATTACTATGATGATCAGTCTTTCAATAACATATTTTAATTCAATTATCGTAATCAACCACAATGCATTCAAATTTCGCTCATCGTCTCCATAGCTACCGTCTTCACAAACTACCCTTGCTCTGAAATGGAAGGACAGCAGAAAAATGTACCATTCAGCGTCCAGCCGACGCCGATCTGGCTCCGGGCCAAGCCAGTGACAGCGGTGATATCACCGCTATGGGAGAGACAGTGGGGCTTGTAGAAGATATGGTTGGTGGTCTCGGCGATAAAAAAAAGTTATGCGTGTTGAAAGGGAAATCTCTCCCTGCTGCTAAGAAGAGGGAGGAATTTGAAGGGCACGTGCAGTAATAGTAGTGGCCATGATAGGGTGATAACGATAAAAACTCTTATCTGTATTGACATTCCAGGTTAGACTGTTAGTATCGATCGTACTTGTAGGAGTGTCCACTGCGTTGAAGCAGTATGCTGGAGGCTGACGACTACTATAAGAACACCATCGTCGTGTGAGTCTACCGGATTCTCTTTTTTTCTTTTTTTTTTTTTACAGATAAAATTTATTCGACTGTACCTTTCAACGACGTCCAGTAAGCGATTTAGAAGAGTCACAGCGCCCTCGCCCTTCCTCGTAGAGATGTGCCGCCCTTAGGGCGGTCGGAGCGGCCCAGCGGGCCGGGCGCTGGATTATTGGGATTCGCGTCGTTGAGCCGGAGCAGGGGAGACGGACATGCCTTGTGAGTGGGCTTCGAAGAGTGAGAGGGGGCACGATAGTAGCCGGCAGCATACCAGCGGAGTGGACAGCAAGGTAAACATGTAACGGTATCCTGGAGAATATGGAAGGGTGAATATGGCTCTCCCTTCACAGAAGCCGTGGTTCAGGGAGGAATTTTCACTTTGCAGTACAGGGTTTCTCAAAACGTATTGAGATTGAGTTCTTTTCAGAGATACTTCGAGTCTATTATAATCAATACTATTATAAATTAATTTTCACAAAGCAAATATTACATAATTGTTCTAATTGTCAATAGTACGGACAATTTTAAAAGCTATGCACTTACAAGGATTTTTGTTCACGTACACTTCCTTATTAATTACATACTTATTAATTAATTAGTCGGCTATATAATTTATTATTAATAATAAAATATATCTTCAGAGCCTTGATTACAAATTATATTAATAATGAAGTTACACTCACATAACCGTATCAGGGATAATCGTATCGAAACCATCCGTATATTTTAAGCAGTTCATTTGTATATTTTTGTAATGATAAGAAACCTTAGTATATTTCCGAATTGTCACGTAATTTTATGATTAATATTGTAGTGCTCGATAGAAAGCGTTATCTATAAATTTTGTACTTTTTATGATACCTTCATTGACAAACATTTATTTCGGATTTTTTTTAAACGAAAGTGTCGCAAATAGAAACGAGTAAAAAAGTGCGAGCAAATGTGATTTTGAAGTAGTAAGACTTTTTCTTGAAGGAGTTGCTGAGGGAAAAGGGGAGTAAATTCAGCTGTGCCTCACTGAGTCTGTGTGGAGGGAAAAAGACGGCAACAAATATGGCTTCTGATGCGACTGAAGTTCATGATGCGTGGTCACGGAAACCAGAGGTCTCAACAGCAGAGTAAATATGGAGCACAGTTCCACAGGAAATTTAAGTGAGGAAATACTCTTTACTCGTCGTGGGTGGATGAATATTGGCTCATATCGTCTCCGAACTACGTAAAACAATTCGTGATTGTCTTTTACCCTGCATCCGATTCATTCCAGTTTGAGCAGGTGCGTATTGTCCCAGATTTAGAATTTCTACAATATTATTTGAAGACTTAGTGTTTTCATTAAATTTTTGAAAGTCATTTATCGATTTGTGACAGTAGATTATAATACCTATTATACATATTTCATATATCCTAAGTTGATTTCTCTGGTGAAACTATCTCACAAGAAGAAACATTTGACAATGAGAAGTACCAATCAGTTAGTTCTTTTAAATATTGGGTTCAATTTTAAATCAAAGTAATTCCATCGAAGAAGAGATTTCACAGAGAATTGCAGCTGGTAATAGAGCTTACTTTGCTAATATCAAACTATTCAAGAGTAATCTTCTTTCAAAAAGTGCAAAGACTTTTCCAAGCTGTCATAAGTGACAGAAACGTGGAACCTCAAAGAAAATTATATCAGATGACTATACGACTTCGAAAGGAAGATCATAAGGAAAATCTATGGTCGGTTACAAGAATTAGATGGAACCTAGATAATCAGATATAATTATGAAATTGATAAACTCATCAAATCAAAAAATATCATAAACTATATAATAGCACTCAGATTTTACTGGTTTGGCCACCTCATAGAATTCGTAGGGAAATATCTAACTGATGCCCTGCATCAACAAAGAAGAGAAGAAGACCGAAAACCAGGCGGAGGGAAGACGTATTGAAAAACATCAAGGAACTGGTATCAAGAATTGGCCCGTATTGGTGCAAGATCGATGGAGATGGAAAGCTGTCGTGGAGCAGGCCAAAACATAAAAAAATGTTGTAGAGCCTATTAAGAAGATATTAAGATTTCTTACTCACTTCAAAACGATGTTTCCATGTTCGTGATAAAGATATTGTAAATCATTTCACATAGAACAGAAAAAAACTTATTTTCTAAATAATGTTAATATATTACATTTCTTGGATGTCTGGTTGGTACCGCGTCAGTTATATGAAACTAAAACTTCAGTAGTAAGAGAGTTCTGAACATGGATTCAGAAGGGCAACTCATACGTTTCAAACCATCGAATTTCAATACAGAATTTCTTGCACTTCATATAACATTAAAAATCCAGTATACTGTTAAATAATTCCAGAGATATAAGGTAGTTGTATGTGTGAAAAATTCTCTATTGAATTGCTATGAGATACCTTTTAGCGGATAACTACAAATACGAGAAGTTGTTGTTCGTTATACAGGACTAATGGTTACCAACTAATACTTTTAGTTGATGAATGAATATTAGACATTACATCTGCGAATTGGTAGATTCAACCAAGCCATTATGAGATATTTTTATTTCTGAGTCGTGTATATTATTAGTATTCAATTGTTAATTTACATAAACTATAGAAGTAATTTATTGGTTTAAATTAGTTGTATATGCCAATATTTAGTTCAGGAATGTCAATTATAATAAATTCATTATAAACAATATTCAAAGTTTAATTAACAACAAATAATTTTATGAGTTGTTACTAATTTAGCTTAAATTTGTTGTATATTTTATTGGTCGTACTATTGTGAGGTTCTATTTGCTATTCATAAATAATTAAAACATCGATTTTTTAAAATAGTTAGAAACTATACTGCACGTTTTTCAATAACGCAAAACAAGATAATATAACCGCAGTCTTTGGTACTCGTATAAAAAGTTACTTTCCTGTGCTTGAATCCTATCTAGTCCAACCCAGTCGACGTACTGTCACTGAATCGTCACTGAAACAGTGCAACAAATCTACGTACCCCCATTAACTCACACAGACGTAGAAGCAACGCAGATTCCACTCCTAATTGCTGAGAGCATAGCAGAAATTATTGAAAACTAAAATCCATTATTGTGCGACGACCGTTCCAGAGCACTCACACACACGTACCAAGAACTGGTTTGTTAATTACTACAAGAACAAATTACTACACTACACGTTTCGCCACTCTGGCACTATAGGTCTGTGGACTGAGTTGTTCTGAAGAGCCGTACGGGTAGGCTTGCCTCTCATATTGCTTGGAGCGAATGTACGTACATGGACAATAAAGGGGCAGAGGGGGACAAAATGGCATTTTGCAGCTCGACGGCGCCCGAATAATCGTGGTTAGTCCGATCGCCCGTGCATTAGAGGGGCTTTAAAGGGGATGGATGGGTTTGAACCTGGTTCCTGTATTCCAGTGGATTATTCCTCAGCTCAGAACATGAATGGTTGTTTCATGTGAGGGAAAGTACGAAAAAGGGGATGAAAGATTAATGTTATAAGATCCATTCATTGAAGAGATTTTCAGTTAAGTTCCGCGTTAAAAAGATAATATTTAGAAACAAAGAGACTAATTTCAACATAGACAATCTTTTAATATGAATTATTAAATAAACAAACGAGTAAAATTCAAATACTGTTTCAAAATATAAACTTCAGATTAGAGAAACATATTCAATATTATCCTTCCTTCTTGTAAGTAATTGTTATCAACTTTGTATATGCTGAAGTAAAATTAGAGATGGTTTTGAGAATATTTTAAAAATAAACTGAAATAAATTGCGTCTTCTTTCTCTCTTCCCGTGGTATTTTTTTCCCTGGAAATATCGTCAACACAACGTAACCTCACGAACCGATATTTTCCATATATACCCAACAAATAAATTTATTTTAAATACAAGGGTATCGTTTTAAAAATTATTTCCTGGTGGTCATTCAGAACTCTCAATTCAATTTAAAGAGTCTACTTCAGGACGTGTTTAGATTTATAGTATGTCTTCAGTTCCTAACAACACGTTTTGAGAAGGAATAAATGAATCAAAATAACATGCTTGTAATTTAAGTATTTGAATATTGGTTTCTATTGACTTGTGACAAAGTGAGGTTAGAAAAAATACACTCAAAAATGTAGATCTATAAAATTTTCAGTATTGAATTTAATGCAATAGTATGCCGAGGCATTGGCTTTGAAAACATTTATACCAAGACCAGTGGCACTGAACAAGTTTTTTGCGTCTTTCTCGTCTCATCCTTGGTGATACAACCGTCGTAGTTGGTATTGAGAAAGAGTTAGATGCTATTACTTCATGACATTGTTTACAGCAGTGCCCCGTTCTATCCCATTCCTTATTATATGCCAAACATCACGAATTGCATAAAACTGTTTGTATACATACACGTACAAAATATTATAACTACCCATTAAAATGGAAATAAAATTTCTAGATTAAATAATTTAAGTTATTCCTGCACTGTAAAATACACAATAATGATATTTACTTTGTTTCTTTCTGGCACTTCTTTTCTTATTCCTAAAACTCATTTTCAATGTCTACCCATCATTAGCTTTAAAATATTTCATAATAAAATCATAAGAAATAATGATGAACTAAGGTGACTTTCATGCTTCATCAGTACATTCTCAAGAGATTGTGAATCAAACTACGGAACCATCAAACGTAACATAATTGAAGCCAATCCCCAACCCTTCATTGAAGTAACTGCAAATATTCACACATACCTCTAAAACGATGCATTTCATCACTTAACGCTTCAAACACCCTTCTCCCTCAGACACGTAAATTTCCGCTTCCATCCATAAAGAGCCCCTTGACGTGTCACCACGCCATCCACGTAACCAAGACACCCCCTCTCGAAAAGTTCACCGGAGGGGAGCACAGAATCTACACAAACACTCCGACGAAAACACGTTCCCTGCGACCTGCACTTCAAAGCCAACGGAGGTAAAGTTAAACTTCTTGCACCGAACGTTTTTCATTTTACATCTTCGCGAAACTGATCAACATCTATTCTCACTAGGAAATCTGCTCTTAGTACTATTTTCGTCTATCGTTGTTATATTGTAAAAAAAATTGTTTTACGCCGTTTTTATTGATTGTGTTTCTCTCTCGTTTCAGCCACGATAAAGACCAAAATCCTGAAATACAGTTATATGTCTACAAAAGGTCGTATAACTTAAGAATTAAAAACCTATTATTGTTTATACGATAGTTTTTTCAATATATATTAATAGGATTTAATTCCTATTCTCTCTTGAAATTTAGGCTCCTTTTCTTTTGTATTTTCTCATATTAAACGACGTAGTTATTGTATTGAAGATCTAATGTGAAGGTTAGTCCATATAATGTTTACGGACGTTTCCTCTTGCTGACACAATGATGGATATAGCAGTATACATGGTTGTTAAAAATAAATATAATAAGTTATGATTGTACTTCCGCTCATAAGAGATGGGAATAAAGTAACTATTCCTCCCAAGTAAAAACTATTCACATAAAGTTAAAAGTGTTTTGCGTTAATCATAATAGGAGGAAGCCGGAAGGTCCGTATAACTGCGAAGGTCATGCAAAGGGTTTAATTAATTATTATAATTGTAACATGTATAAAAGAACTGACCATCGTATGAAGACAGGTCTTCATTGCTGCTTGTAACTGTTAGCGAACTGCGTCGAATGAACACTAGGGAGCAGTTGAGACAGCAGAGCACGCAACAACGTGTATGGTACACCGGTTACAATTGCAGCGTTACTAACACGACGTCCGAACGTCTCCTAAGTATTCGTTTTCATTCGGCGCATTTCTTTTACACATACTCACCGCACTGCTGACGTTCCGTGCTTCAAAAACACGTAATTTTTGTACACCATGTCTTCGTTATTTTACTTCTTACATAAATAAATAAATCCATTTTAATTATAATAATAAACTAAATTACTCTATGTAACAAGCAAGGGACCATCCCATCAATTACGATCAATGACCCAAGGGCAGTGGAAGATTATTTATAAATAAATTATTTAATAAATATGTTTTCATACATTTATTATTCCAAAATGATTTGATTTTAGATATTATTCTCGGTAAAAATTCGAGGTGAAAAAACACACGTATTAATGACATTTCCGTCTATGGAAAATTCGTCACCCGGAGGAAAACCAGAGAAAATCCCGGTACAGGTTGGGCCTCAGAGATAATATTCATAGCCAAAGTTGCGTACAGTTAGAAATAAACGTTGAAGAAATTAAAAGAAGTAAAACAACATGCATGAAAAAATGAATTTAATTTGTATCTAGCGTACTATAACAGCGTGATTAAGTATAAGAGGAATTAAAATTACTTTCATCATCTGAAGTAATATGGAAAACAATATTTATTGGGAGATTGTAATTCTCATTATTTTTTATTGAAATCAGGAAATTCTTTAACACTTTAGAAACAATAGCGCATTAGAAAGCTATTAACCGCGGATTAGAGAAGATTCAATTTATTTACATCTTATATTTTTATATCATATTATCCTAGTCATTCTAGCGTATGAGAGTGCATAAATCAGAGGCACATACACAAGAGATTATTACTCTAATTCTCTCGAAAGATATTGATGTTTTCAAAAAAGAAATTTGCCGCTTACAGAAACACCCTTTTACATCAGAATAGTATGGCCACAAAATCGTAAATGGTGACGATGTGATAGTGCATGTGAGACCAATGTACTGTTCTTTAGGAGAGCGGCGAGGCGATTCCACCCTGAAGTCCCTGAACTTGTATTGACAGGATGTTTCCAACGGAAATTTCCTTCATTCATTTAACATTAATGCCAACTCTATACATTCCACCTCAACTTTCCCAATTCCTCCATCGGATTATTTGTCACGTGTGTACCTGGATATGTCTCCAGAGACAGTCTCATGATCATCCCCGCTGTAAAAATGAGTGTTAATAAAATAAAAAAGAGTACTTGCAGAATAGTGTCATAAACCCTTGTCAACCCCATACTAAATGGGGATGTTCTGAGTGAAAGGAGATACTACAACATAAACTCTTTTTATCAGGGTTCACTTAATGAATTCACTTCTGACAATTTGTCTTATTTCTTCCCCTACATTCCAACGTATTCATTTTTTTAAAATCTTTTACTCTGTCTTTAATCGTCGCTCTCCTGATGTTCTCTGCTCCTTCTCTTTCTTTCTCTCCCTTTCTCTCAATCTTGAGTCTTCCTCAGTTTCTTTCCACCACATCTTCCTCTCGTGTTTTGCCGCTTCCTCGTGCGGCCATCGACGTAGCCCCGGTGCAGAGCTTGGGAGCATTGTTTCACCGCTTCACATAATTACATTCTGCTTCTCATTAACATCAGCAGCTGAGAGGGCGGGCAGGAGAGCACGCTCTAAGCTAGAGTGTGTGTGTTCATGAGAGAGATGAGACTGCGGTTATTGAGCGTAGAGGGAGAATTCATAGAGCGGAGAACAGGCGAGGGATATCATTCGCAAGAGTCATCACGAAATGATCATAACTAAATATTAGAACACAAATGATAACAACAAAGAATTTATGATATGCAAAACAACTTATATCATTTGCATGATTTTTCCTAATTATGATTTGTATTGGTTTTATTCTACTTCAATATAGCGCGATTATACATTCCTTTCTTGTACCTCATAGCATCGCCTACCGTACGCAATTATCCTACACATTTATTTTCCTATTTGCTATGATAACTTATTTGTCAAATGAAGTTCCCAATACTGTGACAATTTTTAAAACGTCGTTTGGTGATCAAAACCTAAATTCTATCATTCATTTATACACGAGACAAAAATTCGTTGATTTAACAGTAATTTTAAGCCAAAATAAAATAAAAAACGAAAATTTACATATTTAATTCATTCTAAGCAGATTAGGTATGTCCCGTAATGTCCACACATATGTCGGTTCATAAAAAATACAAAATGTGTGTGAATCACATACTGGCTGGTCATTTCCTATTGAAGTAAAGTTTTCATATAAACAAGGAAATCTCATCGCAATTACAAGAAGAAAACAGTTATTCCTAGGCAAAAGAATCTTCCATTTCCAAGACCAACAAATTATTATTGTATAAAACAATAACAAAACCCGTATGGACTTATGGAATACAACTTTGCGGTACAGTCTGTAACTCAAATCTTGAAATTCTTCAACGCTTCCAAAACGCTCCCCATCCGAACCAACGTACAATGGTACATCTCTAGCTCTGTTCTACATAGCGATTTACAAGTTTCGACATTATAAAGATCTATTCCAGAACTTGGAAAAACCTTAATGGTTAAGTTTGGACAACTATACCTACCATTTGACCCGAAGCATGCTCAACAACATTGAAGAAACCAAAAGACTGAAGAAAATCATATCACTTGACCTTAACTACAGATTTTGTAATTAAATAATTTCTAAATTTGATGCAATAATAAATTAGGGAAGGTATCATTGAGTGTTCTTCTCACTCATGTAAATTCACTTACAAATGATTCCCCGAATGTTCTGTAACTTGATCAAATAGCGAACTAAGAAATATAAGAGGAAAAATAAATTTCCAGTGTTGTCTTGGCTCACGACATCAAATCTGTTCAGTGTATGTTTGGTCATTTCTGTTCGTGCCATACAGCGCATTTCTCCAGATAGCTGCTTTTTGTTACGTTTTAAATTGTACACATATTTTTTATGGTACGCTTTAATCATTGGATGTAATATTATGAATACTTTGAGTTACTCGGTAAGTTTTACATACATTTGATGTATACTATTGTTGTATGTTGTGTATATCATTCACACTATTACAACTCTAAAGACCCAACCAAAAATATCATTTTTTTTTAGATATATTTACCGTTGTGGATGAGAGGAAATACATGAGTTGTCTTTTCTCCATTCCTACCACGCAACACGCACCGAGTAACGGGAACCGCGCATCGCAGTTCTACACAAGTATACCACCTTGCTACACATAGTGACGCAACAAAGTGTGGTGTGTTTGAAAGCGGGAGAGGAGGCAGATCTGCTGCCTAGCAACGCGTTTCAGTCGCGCGCGCCACCGAACATTAATGCGTGAGGCGCGGAAGCACGCCCATGTAGTTGGCGGACGCTGGTAAACGCGTGCGCGGCTGCGTGGAACCTCGTCCCGCCCCTTGTAACGCGCACGTGCATGCGTCGGCACTGTTCCAGCCGCCGTTGCTATGGTGACGAAAAATAGACGAGCGTCTCGCGTCACTGTGGCGAGTGATAGTAAGGGTTCCTATGGGAGTTGGTGAGAAGATTAGAGCAAGGATCAAAGTGAGAATTCCGAGCGCAGAACGTCGCACTAACCGTTCAATACATATATTTGCTCAGGTGTGAAATTATGAATAATAATAATAATAAAATTACTGTCATAAAGCAGTTACAAACTGCGTATGACTACGTTGAGAACAAGAAACCAAAATTAATAAATAAAATAATCTCCGGAAGCAAGCAAGGGACCATCCCACCAATTCCTATCAAGGGCCCTAAGGCAGTGGAGGATTTAACATTTGAGCACAATTCTATGAAACTATTATTCTCAAATTGTGACATTAACATCAATTTCTCAAATTTACTACAGTTAAATACATCTTTTGTATAGTCAATCTCATGACCGTATGATACATTTAGTAACACTTTAATTATGAAAAATAAATTATTAAGATACAAAAGTAATTTCGCCATTGGCTAGGATTAACATCAACCGGACACCCCTGTGCACTGAAGGAGGACAATCTACCTTATTATTGATACCGCAATATGACGTAAATTGTAGTTTCTTAATTTAGGATAAGTTAAGCGAGCTAATAGTTCAAATAATTAAAGTAGCAGATACGTTTCTGTGTGTGATAATAAGCCGTGTTGCCTTCTAGTAAACAATTTTGATGCTTTTTGATTAGCAAACAGCTGTGGTGGTAATGCAGCCAATAGTTCATACATAAAGCAACAAAAATAAATGGTTTCTTGCCTCATTGTACATTTATTGAAAATTCAGTCTACTGATTATGAAACCTTATTTCGCATGAAATTCAACTGCTCCCTTCACAAATCACACAAGAATGTTACATATTTATGTATGGGTAATAAGACACGACGTTGAAATTTGGAAAAAATAAAGACTTGGTACTCGGAATGAAAAATAATTTCCAAGACATGAGCTCTGAAAAGCCCGAGACACTAATCTATATTACTTGAAGTTTCTGCCCCAAAGACTTGTAACGAATGACGTGTTTGAATATCGACTTAAGTGAGAACATCACAGAACTATATAGGAAAATGTGATAAGTATAAAAGTCGCAATATCTAATGAAGGGTGTAGGATAGTGCAAGTAATGTTAGATTAACATCAACATCAACTTGAGAAATAGAGCGTAAAAATATCTTGCAAACTCTTACAAAAATCCTCGCAATACTGTATAAATGTTGATGGATGCAATATAACTGAAAATATATAACCGAATGAAAATCATACGAATTTTAATTTGTTTTAAATATCATGTAACATGTGCAAATGAGTTTTGGAGTTTGAATTTGAGTGAGTAAATAGAGACATTTTTGAGAAACAAATGTTCAAGTCTTTTGAAATGCAATAACACACAACACCGACCGACTGGACGGCACGATACAGAAAATGGAGTAATTATAGTGGATACTGGAAGGTAATGTGTGATTATATCTATGAACAGCTATTTTAGATATAGATTATTTGGTTCTGTATAAGTAGGAAACAGAAAGCATATTAAAGTGTGACATCGAAGAACCGAATAATTGCATGTAATCACAGTTTAGTCATATTTTATCAGATATTATAGAAGTCCTTCACGTACTAATTTTCGTATTACCGACTAAAAAGTATTAATATCTTGCTAGAGGGAACAAAAATTGCCATGTCAGTTAATTTAAGGTTCGTACGATATCAATATTTCAAGAAAAAAAAATATACTGGGAGGAACTGTAGTTTCATCAAATTATTTTTAAAGTCAACGCATTATAAGGTTACAATCATGTTTAGAAGAACGTGCAAATAGAGCAGAGAATTTAACAATAGTCTTTAAATGAGCATAAGCCATTTTAAAATGTTTTATGTTTTGAGAGTAAATTTAGCACAACATCGAATTTACACTCTATTCATGGCAAGCCGGAGAGGCAGACATTGCACTGGTTAAGTGAAGTTATAGGAAAGAGCTCGGAACTTTTAGGAAAGTAGAAGGCGGATGGTATGTAAAAGAGGTTCAGAAATCTCGTATCAGGTACTATTTTAATAATTTCCATGACGAGGGAGAGATAGATAGATAGATAGATAGATAGATAGAAATGGCGTATAAATCAGTAGAATAAGTATTTTTTTTTTAATTACATTGAAATTGTTGTGCATGAATGCGTTTGCTTCAGTCGCGGAAACCGCCGAAATGCAAAATTTCAAATTCTTTTAAAATCTATGACATATCTTTAAATAACTGTGAAATATAAATACAAGTTTATTAAAAAAGATGTAGATTATATACTTACCTACAGAATGAGATCAATTGTGCTGAGTTTTGGCTACAGTACATTTTCAAAACTGCAATAAAAGTTTTAATAATGCCAGTTTCTTGGTTTGTTTTTATCAGAGCAAAAAGGTGACGGAACGCCACCAAACTCTGGAATTACGCAGTTCATAGTCTCAATATCATTTCTTTAAAATCCCTAATTTGATTTGATTACTAATTCTACTGGACTAGTAGCGAAACATGCGACTGCTAGAGAATAGAGAATTCCGTGGAACTTGGGGAAAACGTTTTTGTAAACGGATAGTGTTTGAAGTCCATATGAACGAAGATCGAAACTTGTTCATGGAACTGAGTTAATGGAAAATATTTGAGTGCACTAAA
>NNCF01125844.1:581675-702312 GCA_002313205.1 Laupala kohalensis | reverse complement strand
TGGTGAAACAGTCGCTGTGTTTAACAAATACGGTGCGATAATTAGTGTTCGAAGTTCTTTGAAATCCCTATATTTTTCTCGTTAAGGAGAAGTTTAGAGATGTTTATTGAATTACGTTGAAAATGACACCTGAAAATATAATAAAGCCAAAATTATTTTTAAATTATTTAAGTTTGCCGAGATCGTAGTAGTTACAGCATAAACGTTATAGACGATCGTGGGTCATCCAAATCACACAATANGACAGATACTTTCTTTTAGAAAAAGTATTCCAGTGACTCTAGCTCATTTATTTTATGTACTTCCTGGGTTGTGTTAGCCATGAATAGAGTTTTAGATGCAAGGACATTTATAGCACTCAATCCCTCTTTTCCAGCGTAAAACGTAAGCGACTATATATATTTTCGTAACATACATAATTCCACTTGAAGATTCAAACAAACGCATAAAACAATAAAATCTTTACGGTTACACCATTTTTTTAATACCACCAGAAAGTGAAACTTATTATAATAAATCGGTAAGCGTTCGTATGTTTCTCAGAGGTTCGATGGTTTACATGTTGTGTATCCTTTTCTGTACAATTAACCGAACAAGAGATGTACTCATATCTATGTAAGGAATTTCTGGCAATTTTGTCCAGAAGAATTCTAAAATATAGTTATTAACAGTCATCTAGTTATTAAACTATCATGAACTTAAATTAATCAATACTAGAACCATGAATCATTTGTAATTTTATGGGTTACAGTTTTTTTATATTGTTCATGGGAACTGTAGTGGGCCATGGAAGCTTATCTAAATGGGGCGATAGGAGGTGGGTGGTAGGGGCTATTGTTAGCAGGTGAGCCGGTTAGCTGTGTATGCCAACAACTTGGCCCACGTGGAGGTTATAGTAGGAGTAATTAGTATTAGTAAGAGTTTGTAATTCTAGGAGTGGTAGGAGGTGAATAGAAGGAGTAGGGTTCGCTATGCAATTGTCACAGCTATTTATAAACTGGAACATTGAAGTGAAAAGCTGCAATTTTCTTCTGACCCCATCGGGAATAGACAGGTGTTGTTTGTATAATAATCGTGTGGTGAAACTCTGAACAGCTAACTCTAGAATGAACATCTGAAAAATGTATGAGAATCAATTATATTCCAAAAGTTCGTGTGAGCTTCAATTATTTTACTGGCAATATTTCTACTGCATAAAAGAGAAACGAGATGTTTGTATGCATTACGTAAAACTTTCAGCACTTGGGAAAAAAGAACAACACATATTCCATTGTAGTATTTGTTAAAGGGAAATGCAGCGTGCTGTAGAAGTTTATCTACATCGTCAGGAGGTACGAGTTAGTTGGTAGACTATAGTTAGTGGGTGGACCGGTTAGCTGGGTTTGCCAACAACTTGACCCACTTGGAGGGGTTAGTAGAACTGGTTAGTAATAGTTAGAGTTATTGATAGTGGCAGGACGCGAATAGAGGAAGGAGGGTTCGCTTTTCATTAGTCATAGCTATATGAACTGGGACATTCATATTAAAACACTACACATTTTTCTGGCGCCACCAGGAATTGAACCCGGGATGACATGATTAAAAGCAAGAACCCTACCACCTGAGCCACCACAATGGCCAACAACACATATGGTTGAAGGAAACCGTGAAGAAGGGTGTTTATGTACTTTGGTACCGAAATATTTGCTGAAATGTTAAAAAAAAATTATGAAAATAGCATTAACCCTGCAGTGACGAATCTATCGTTCTTACCAATCTATTGTAAAAGTTCTCGCGGATGACACTCGTCATCCATTTTTAAAGTGGAAATTAAAGTGAAAAAAATAACATTCTATGCACATTGTTAAATTAGTAAGAATCAAGAATATCTTTTATTGATATTTCATAAATAAATTTCTCGTTAAATAATTTACATCATTCAAAAGTACTGTAGTAGTCGATCGCTTTCGAGAGGAATCTCGGCGGTCTAAAATAGCAATATTAATGAACATTTCTTAATAATTTTATGTATACGCAAGTAACTTCTTTTTGTCTATAAATTGAGTTTATATACTTAAGTTGTTCTTAAAATACACTTTGCAACAGTATTCAAGTACAGAATAAGTCAAATGGATGACGCGTATCATTGTTGAAGAATCCCAAGATAACACACGTAATAGAAGTTAGACAACAATTAAAGTGATGCAATACATGTTCAAGGAAGTAGAAATCAATAAAATACCTGAAATCGGCTTAAATAAATAGAGAAACATGTACTTATTGTGATTTCAATTTGAAAAACTTTCCTCGTCGACCATTTAAATGAAATAATTGCAATTATAATTGGGGGTGAAATACTCGTACATAGCGTCTTATGGAGGATACGCTTACTTATAAAATAATACCAACTTTTAAATCACAAAAGAAAAGGAAGTTTACTTTGATTCGTAGAAAATTTAACGTAATATTTTTTGCAGCACTTTAATCTATAAGTCACCGGACATAAGAGAAAGATATTTCACATTTTGTGAGGTGAGATGCATAAATCACGAAACCGTTGCGCTCGGCCGCCATGTTTTTACATGCTCTTGTTCATTTCAAACGAATCAAGCGAGTTCCTGAACATTGTTTGTGGTATACTATTAACTAATAGGTACATATTAAATCGTTTTTTCTTCATTATTATTCATATGGTTGTTTTTTTAAATAACCCGAATAAAAATAAAGAAAACAATTATACTTATCAGTGATTTGACTAACTTGAAGTGCTTGTTTCATCTTAAGCTGATTAATCGGAACGCAAGCTGTGGTGCCATGAAAATATACAGAAACTAGAGGTGCAAATCATTGCACATACTTTATCCGTCTGCAGCATAGAGTGAGAAACAATTCTATAGTGAAAGGGTCATTTCTGGCATGGTACTTTATATTTTGGTCGTCTTCCAGCTCTATTCGAATCTTTTATTAAAGAAATCTTTTAATTTCTATGTAACATAAACCATCTCCGGTTTATAAATTCAGTCGTCTGGATTTTTGAGGTTAGCTAAGTAGACTTTAAAATCATTTTGAATGATATAAAAATTATTGAGATATTATCCACGCGAATTCAAAGCAAACACACAATTCATTTTCCCATTTATTTGTTAAATAATGTCAAAAAGAAAATTCATTGCAATTCATTATTTAAATTTCTGCTGAGTGAAAATAAATCGAATTTACTATCATCTATGTTGAAGAAATGATACTGCCTGATTTTCATTATTTTCTCTACATTATGTATCGATTACTATACCTCAGGATTTTTTTTTGTTGGAGGGTGGGGGGTGGGGGCTTTAGGGCTCGTCAACACCGAGGTCATACCTCAGGATTAATTCTTTCTATGAATTTAAAATATTTTATTAAATTAAAGTTTTCTAATGACGTTGCAAACAGAATCATAACAATAAATTATAGAAACATGCTACATAAGACATAAAAGAATTGAGTTAAATTATCCAAGACATCGAAAATCCTTTTGCCTACTAGATATTACCTAAAACACCAATATGCGTGAAATATCTAAAACCATCTGCTCACGTATCAATCAACTCGCACCACTATTGAAAAATGACACCCTAATTTCCCGACCAGAGTTACCTCAACAATCAGAAGAAAAAAAAAAGAAACGGAAAAAAAANAAAAAAGGGGGGGGAAAAAGGTGGCAGTTGACACATCTGACACACAAACTTCCTCAGCAGACATAAAATTCCCAAGGTCACCGGACGTAATGATATCACGTAAACATATGTCATATCTAGTTCACCATACTCTTTGCACATCCGTGATTCGTCATATTCAAACATTGCGCCATGAATACTACTGATGAACTTATTACTGTTTTTTTATTTGAACACTGAAAGTAGAATAAATATTCAGAATTTCTTCAAAACACATATACGATATTTATAAGACTGAGATGTCACTGAGTGTTAGGTAAATGTAATTTCGTTGTAGACAGAAATTGATGTATTTTCGTATTTGCAGTGCGTTTGCTGTCCTCCCATGCACCATATTATTATCACATCTTTGATTTCAGTTTACGAAAACTGTATTCTACGTCAGCTTGGTCCATTTACACTGCTAAATATTATTGAACCAGTAAACTAATGTGTAAGTGAAGCGCAGACAAATTTTTTTCCTTCGTCTATACTAAACTTTCCAGCGAAATACCACTAGTGTGGATGTAATGCATACTAATTGTACTTTACGTACAGAAACTTAAAGCAAAATCGTTGGAGCCATTTTTGAGAAACATTTGAAAGTGTACTTTGCCCTTCATGTGAACTACCCTATGTTTTAAAGAAAAAAATATTAGAGCACATGCATCGACAACTAGTAAATTCTACCGTAAATACGTAATGCGAATTAAATTTATTCATCCGTTTACTCAGAATCGCCTCGCACAGACGGACGGATGTTAAAACAAAAAACACCTTTTCAGAATCAGGGATAACTAAAATGGATATTACCGACGAAATCTCGCTTCTGAATTTTTCACGATTACAATACTTTCTATATACTACGTATATGAGAAAGTAAAAATGGAAATATTACTTCGCATAGATGA
Source organism: Laupala kohalensis (assembly GCA_002313205.1). NCBI lineage: Eukaryota > Metazoa > Arthropoda > Insecta > Orthoptera > Trigonidiidae > Laupala > Laupala kohalensis. The sequence goes on along the minus strand of NNCF01125844.1, from coordinate 697,727 downwards.
CTATTGTCATCCGAGCGACCTCTGCTGGGTTAAATTTACATTGTGTAGTTTCGTGGCGAACACATTGTCAACTTTTCTCATAGTCATCTTTCTTTACTCTCCTCGGCATTCAACGAGCATGCATTGCCATTTATTAGTGGCAAGCTTCTCTCTCGCTCTCTGTTTTGTTTACAGTGTTTTGATTCGTAATTATTTTGACAGATGAATATGACAAACATACACCATAGACATCAATGTGGTTTCAAGAGCAATTATTTAAGCAAATAATAATAATAATAATAACAATGATAATAATAATATTGGATATATATCTCCAAGAAAATGTTTTATAATTATAGAAATAACAACACAACGCAAAGTCGTGGAAATTCAGCTAGCGCAAAATAAGATATTAATAGTTGAATAAAGCTAGTAACAAGAACGGTTCAAACGAATTTCCTTGAATGATGGAGAAGATAAAAATTATTTCGAGCAACTAATAATATTCACAATACGCAGAGAGTATGGAAATTATCAACTCCTACCCAAACCCAATCTAAGTTTCAGCAGCAAAATCTCATAATAAAAAAATGGAACCATACAAAAAATAACTATGGCACTGCATATAACTAGTGTACATCCGAAAAACACAAAAAATTCACACAGAACTAGGTATTCCACAAATTAATGTACATTTTCTGCAACTAGCCACACTCTTTCACAGCAAAATTGGTAACATATCCAGTGTTCAACACTTGGCGAGCAAGATCTTCCTAAAAGCACAATAAAACGGAAACCACAAGTTAATATTTTAATAATATATTATTGTAATGATACAACAATAATAGTTATATACAATTTTTTTCTTGTAATATTCAACACTAAATCTCATATGTAAATGTCTTCCACGACCACCAAAAGCTATTACGGTCAGTGTTGAAAAAAGACGCATTAACAGGTGTGCCAATTATGAATCGACGTTCAGGTGATCCATCTTTCGTGATAAGATCTCCTAACAGTTCCCGAAACCACACATTGTCCCACGTGGACAAAGCCACCCATGTAGCAAACAAAATGAGAAACTCGCCATGCGGATCTTTGGTTCGTTTCGTTATGTACGCTCTCCACGGCGATGATGAGGTCGGAGGTCGACACAGCCTTGCCTCATAACTCAAGTACGCAACACGGAATGCTGCTACAGGACGTTCCCAAAAAACGTTTACATGTGATTCTTTCAAATATTGTGAGAATTTAAGATTAAGCATTGAGTCTGCCGGTAAGATTAATACATATAAAACGACCAAATCCAGCAAACAGAAAAGTAAAAAGAAAAAAAATATTAGAAATCAGCGTCTTAAATGCTGCTACATTCTTACAAAAATATCACTACCCATGATTTCATTTTTAATTACATAAATGTTTTATTAAACTGTTATTGGTTTTCTTTGGATTTAATATTAACTCACCTATCACATTCAATATATTTTTTTATATTGACAAGTGTCAATTGTTTGTTTTTTTGTTTCTCTTTGCAATTTTTGTCTCTCCAACAATAACCACCGTAATTGCATAGAACTCATTGCGGGAAAAACGTCCCTTTACTTTTGCAACAGGATTCGAGTTAACGTTATTTTTCCTTGTGGAGTTTACGTCAATTTCTTAATAATCGATTTGCGTGTTATGCTATATGTAACCCCAATAAAGTCTATACGACTAGGAAACATCCTAAGAGAAATTACTGAAAGTAGTAGTGCTTGTTCTAATTTGTTGAATATGATGTATTTTAAACTGTGTCAGTGCTACTTATACTATGGTTAGCTGATTCTGTACACGGTAAAAACTATTTTTGAGAACTATTTTCTGTTGTTAAAGCCGGTGCGACAGAAATAGGACCCACTATCTAGAATAGTTTAATATTCGCATTTCGTAATTTCTATATCTCAAAATTGAATAGTAAATATACAAGAGACTAATACTTAGGCAACAATATTGTCGATCTAATTCAACGCAATTTAATTTCTTAATTTCTTCACCTAGTTAGAAAATAAACAAACATTTCTTCATATTGCACATGAAAAACGACCCGTTCACCAATTTACAGAAAATATGACGAGAATAGATTGTAAAATGTATATAGCCATTTTACATAATTATAGATATTTAATTATCATTCCATTTTCAAACATTTTCTTTTTCGATAGGTTAAAGAATAAAAAATGAAAATTTTACTTAACCAGTTTATGTCCAGTTAATAGTTTTTTTAAATACGGATCATTCATTTCCTTATAACCTATATGAGAAATATTTTTATGATTTTAAAATAAAAATAAAGACGAATGCAATGGCTCAAATTAAACAAAAAAGAAAAGAAAGATAATTGTTTTGCTTCCTATCCTGCGTTAACTATGTAATCATTCATTACGGGTGAGTATTCAGTACATCATTATAGAATCGACGACTGTTTCCTTCATCTTTAAGAATTATCACTACATTCATCTAATCATTTCGTTAATAATTTTCAATTTGAACAAAACAGTGAAAATTAATTTTAAACCATTTCGGAATCCAATCCAATATGAAAAATAGTTAAATGAATAAAATAAGAGTTAACAAGTTCTTTATTTGACACCCTGTAGAAACAAAACTGCAAGAAAACAATGTTCGCTCTCTCTCTCCTAATCGCATGAGACTTTCTGTACCCTTCACAGTTTTCTTTTTATTCTTTCCTTTTTTTCGCCTTGAATACGCACACCGTTCAGCGGGGTCATACATCAGAAATAAATATGAAATATACACAACAGATTACGAATGCAATATTGGAATAGTGGCCTCAGTAAAATAATGTTCCATTGTGTATTTGGTTCCTAGGAAGAGAGGTAGCAGAACCACCATTTTCCTTGTCAGTATTTCGTTATTGTCTGATATTTTTTGAAGTGATAGCACATAGATAGGTGTGAGAATTCTTTGTTAAAAAGCGTCTCACTTCGTGGGTTTGTGCTATAGGAACATGTGAGATATTAGTTTGGAATTCAGGATTATGTTAGTAACATTTTCACTAATATTTTATTATTGTACTAGCTGCATACCCTCCGCTTACATCAGTGAATTTTATGATTTAAACAATTATTCTTTTTCAAACTAATCTTGATACCACGTAAAAATGTAAATTATAAATGTTCGTAGTTTCGAAGTATTCGGTGTAATGCATGTAAATTAATATCCCTAATCTCATACTAACTGATTTAATAAAAAATATTAAACCCGCACAAGACCTTGAATGAAACTAATATTCTGTGTTCTTATATGAACGTTTAATTTCAATTCGATGAGCCATCTCCACGAATTGATAGATACCTCTCTATCTTGTAGCTGAGACGCGCTGAGGCAAACGTATATTATTGAATTCGCCGAAATCCGAAATTCTCGTAACCGTACTGAGAATTTTAGATTTCGGTGAATTCAATAACATAAGCATCAGCGCGTCTCGGGTACACGATAGGGATCTATCAATTTGTGGAGATGGCTCCTAGCCCCATCTCGTCTGCGCTTTTCCAGCCATTTAAATCAATTCAAAACCCAACGTATTGGACATGATATCAAAGCTAAGAAGCTCTACAAGTTTTGCTTAAGGTAATATAGCGAATTAGACTATGGTTCACAATATATAAGATTTGTTCCTGCAGCAATCCCAGATAGTTCCGAACGATTCCGAACTGTCCCGCTCATGTGCAGAAGCGAAATCCCAGTTGTGCGCTGTTCCAGCAGTGACAATTCCGAACTTTTTGTCCCTGTTCAAACAGTCGCCAGCGAAGAATTCACAACCGCTCGGAACCGTTCTGAGAGTACTGGAATTCTGTAGGGATTTAAAATTCGGAACTGTGGTTACGGTCGGTCACCCGCGTGGTTCGTAGGTGGTGGGGGAAATAAGCGGGAAGGAAGCGAGTGAGACTTACTGTGCTACCTGTTTTGTCCGATGTTGCGTTTTAAACTGAATTATTCTTTCGATTTGCGGACCATTTTCAACCTCTCCTATTATATTATGATCCTGCTTTTTAAATTGAATTATTCTTTCGGCTTTCGAACCATATTGAACTTCTTCTGTTACATTTTGACCCTGCTTTTTTCCTGTTTATTCTTTCCGATCAGCGACTGAAATCTCGTAGTTTATGAAGACCTAGTTGTGTTTTTAATAAATTTTCTGTATATTTTAATTTCCTTATATTTATTTGATTCTGAATAAATCTCTTCTGTATATTTAATTTCTACTTTCATTAGATACAGTTCATTTCACGACTCATTTCCTTGATTAATTTCTATTTTTGATTTATTTCATACTTTTCACTGTTCACAATCTGTTATATATAACTTTACTCATCACCTTTTTATTTTTATTTGGTTATTGGTAGATTAAATAAAAAATGGAAGGTAAGTCTCACATCAATTTTGACTTACCTTCCATTCTTTCTGTAAGTAGGCAAATGATTCTATTCGAAGTGTAAAAATATACATAATATTAAAGTAAGTAATTATAAAAAAGTATGTGCTTGTGTCTGAGTGTTTTGAAATGTGTTGGGAAGGCAAAAAACACTATTTTCTAGCATTCTCAAGGGACAGGTCAGCTTTGAAAATGTACATTAGCAGAGCTGTTAAGCCTAGGACATTCAAATTTTTACACGGTGTTTTTGGTATATTTATTTATAAAATGTATTAGTTTTATAATTTTATCTTGAATAAAAAATTCTTGTATTTTTTAAAACCTTGCAATCTTTAGGTTTGCTAATCGTACAATATTCCATCGGACCTTAAAATAACCGTATTTAAAAATAAGATAAAAATTTACAATTAGATTATTAATAATGGTACATTGTGATTTTACCTCCTGATAAGCACTATACTCAGAATAATCTATAGTTCGATAATAACTTACATGTAATTTTTTGCTTAAAATTACAAACATATTGACATTCTATTAGTATTATAACTCGCAGCTAACTTTTTATCTTATCTAGGAATTTTTGCTGAATTTTTTGAATCCGCCTCTGCCTTAGGGCCCTTGATCGGAATTGATGGGATGGTCCCTTGCTTGCTTCCGGAGAGTAAATTAGTTTTTTTTCCCTCCACGTGGTCATACGCAGTTTGTACTGTTTTTTGACAATAAATTTATTTAGATATAACACGGAAGATTGTGGGTTCGGGTGCCAGGCGGTGATACACTCTACCACACGTTGATCTTCCGTGTTTTATCAAGAGAAATAAAATCACAATGTACATTATTAATAAGCTAATTGTTAATTTTTATCTTATTTTAAAATATGGTTAATTTTACTTGTACTAATTTTACTAGATATATGTCATTTTCGAACTGCTACTTGTTCACATTTTTCCATCAAAACTTCAAAATTTTATTTGTCATTTTCTCCAAAAGAGCTTTTTAGTGCACTATATATTTAAAATGTTGTTATAAAATTACATTGTTGACCTATTTTTACCGGAAACCTCATTTTACAGAGGTCGGGTTGGATCCAACCCTACCTTCCATCTTCATTTCATTTCACTGAACCGATTGAGATTTAACCGTCCACTGGGCGCACATTGACTGTTGCACACATCAAAGTAGAAAATTGTGTTGGGAATTACCTCGTCATACATTACAATATGAAAACTTTTTATTCAAATACTAAATATTAAAAATAGGTTTTAAAAATAAAGAAATATTTTTTCCACAACATGAATTGATGCGGACATAAAATTATTGCTCAACAACTCTTTGAAATACTCTTAAATATACATAATTTAAATTTACAATAATTTTTGTGTTGTTTTTATTTGAGAAACTTGAAAAAAAGTGCAGTTGCCCTTTAATGTACGCGCCATGTCGAGGGTACAGCTGTATCGTTTTATTTTTTTCCTCGCGAGATGGACCTGTTGTCAAGTTCATGCGACATCTAACGGACGAACCTTAAACTATAGCGCGAAAAAGGTGTTACAGAAACAGTCAATCTCGAACGGTTCGGAACCGTCCTGAAAATCGGTAAGACTTGCAGAAAATATTTTCAAAACGTAAATTAAAGAGCGTTTCAAAATAAAGAAAAAACACAAAATTTAGGGCGGTATCATAATTCATAACGGAGATGCAACTGTTAGAACCTAAACCTCAAATTTCAGACTTCTCCGTCAAATATTTCTATGTTGTGAAACTCGGATCGACGGGGAACTTTCAGAATTTATTATATAGTCTGTACAAAAGAGAAACCTTTGTTCCGAATTTTTTCCGTATTTCTTTGACTGAACTATATAGTGGAGCTGTCCAACGAAATGGTCGTGCGTGGTAAAACCCAATTACCATTACCGCACGTATAAGTTATCCGAGAAGAGTTCTCCAACCAATGAGAACGCTTGTGAAAGACGCTATTAACTAATTTGCTTACCTGGATAATATGGGATAATAATACTTTCTCCCTCTTCTAGTTGCAGGCAAGTTTCTCTCGGTTTCATATTGAGTATTAACAATTTGTGCAGGAAATCCGAACAGTAATGAATAGTAATTGATAATACACGGTGGAGCATTAAGTAGAACGTACAATTCATTACGAATATGTTTATTATTTACCACACGTTTCTTTGTCTCTTGTGTCTTGTGTCTTTTTAGTATTTTTTCTGGACTCAAGCAGTCAAAGTACGTCCATTTCAAATAAATGAATCGAGTAGTGTCTTTTCTTGATGTAATTTTTTAATGCTATTAACTGAGAAAGAAAAAGGACAAAGATGGAATTTAGAAAATCTAAAACACATCTTCTCATGCTCTATAAATTGTACGATTTGCTTCGACCGGTTACGCAGAAAAGAAACGAAAATTCTAGGGAAACTTTACGTACTAATGTATACGAAGGTGTTAACTTCACTTCTACAAANTAACTTCTCTTCTACAAAAAAAAAAACAAACAAAAAACACAGTATTCTGCGACTTTTACGAAACTTAGTTATCACACTTATCACACTCAATGTACGTACCAGACGAATTGAAAATTAATTTTCACGTTCGTATTCCTTAGGTTTGGGAAAAAGGGATTAGTTTCATTTTGATATGACATCAGGAAAAATGAGTGATTATTCAATTCTATTCAATCAATATCTACTACCATGAAAGCGTTATCGGGAAAGCATTACGGGTGAAAACATTGTAGTGGTTTATTTTGAAAGTACGTAAGTGTGAGAAAAATTGCTCGTGGTATTGTATTCAAACATTTTTTTTTTTCAAATTTTCATATTTGAAAATAAAATATTTTATTCTGTTCTATTTTTTTTCGTAAATATCATAACAAACCGCGTAAAAGAATCAAAACAAATATTTCATATTTTACAAGAACATTTATCTCTCTCTCTCTGTCGATCAAATCACAAATAGGTTATTCACAATTGTGAGTTGTGCTAATTACATTCGACTGTAGTGGAAACTGAATCAAAATCCTACTTATGCTGTTCAATTACATGCTGATTTCTCCATGATTAAACCATATCATTGAGAAGTTTGGAAATGTACCTCGGATTTACTGAGAAATATATGCTTTTAAATGACGCACGTTTGCGATACAGGTACGTAAGTTAACTCAGTAACGCGGTGTACTGATATTTTGAATTAACTAGACCAATTATTTTGTCGGAGTAATTGGATATATACATGAAACAACGCATTTTATATCCAGAGTATTTAAAATATCTCGCTATGAAACTTGATTTACAACTATAATATAGTACAAATACTAATAAGTATAGATAAAGAAAACTGAGTGTAACAATCATTCTCTAAGATAATTAGAAAAATTATTTTATTAGCAAGACTATTTCATTGACGTGAATAACGTGGCTGATACTTTCTCCACCTACTAGTTGCAGCAAAGTTTCACTCGGTTGCATTTAGCATTAACAATGCCAGCAGGAAATCTGGACAGTTATGAATGGTATATGATAATACATAGTTCAACGCAACTGATGTCCACAGATTACAAGAATGGTCAGATGTGTCAAGTAGTCAAGTATCTTCCTTTTCAAATAAATGAGTCAAGACGTTTTTTTTTCTACGTGTAATTCTGAAATGCTGTTATCTCTGACAGGAATGTGTGGGAGAAGAAACAATAGAAAATCAATACATCTTCCATTGCTCAAAAGTGCTCAACTTCATTTGTGTTATTTACTCTGTTCGGTTACGCAGAAAGGGAACTAAATATGCTGGGATATGTATTAATATATAGGATGATGGTAAATAACAAAATTAAATAGAAACAAAGTGTTGATATATAACCAACATTCATAAAACTTCCTATATTCCTCAAGAGACGACCGCTAGATGAATTCGAACATTGTTTCGTGGTGCGAGGAAGCAAATACAACAACACCTCGACTTCAAACACATGTCATCTCTACCAACCACCCTCCTTCCCTCTCACCCCTTCAAGTAGCACTCTAGCCTCGGGCTCTTCGTACGTCTCTCCAGATCCTCCACGGACAAATGTTTAGAATGAACACTATTTGATGATATGTTTCTCTTGAAATAGCACATTTAGCTAAGCAGACTGCAAAGTTATTCTATGGACAGCAAGGTAAACAGTAACCAACACAGGAGAGGTAAACACATAATGGAACGGACATAGCACGCAGATGGGTGGGTAAAGCCTGCCTGCATTAACTCATCGCTTGGCAAACATTGGAACGCCGCTTACATAAACAGAGGAGGGTTGGAGGAAGAGGATATGGAAGGGGGGTGATGAGGAGGGGTAGGGGGTGGGGGTTAATATGTGTCGGGAGTGGTTGTGGAGTTAGTGTTGGTCTAGTGCTGACCGCACGGCGGGGGATGTAAGGAAAGGGGTGGGAAGAAGGGGTCACTCGGGAGTCGCGGATGACATGGAAGAGAGGATTGGGAGGCGGATGTCAACAGTGGACTGGCAATCGAGATTACTGGCACAGAATGAAGAGACACGTGTCTCCGACGCGCGATATCACGGCATTTGAGAGTGAAATATTGACAAAAAAAGGTTTGTGAATATCCCGGAATAATATTATTGGGCAAGGAAAAATCCAATCGATGTCACTAATGCATTGATGCAATACAGGGGAAAAATTTCATTTCGTAATAAAGCTCCATGAAACCAATGAAAATAATTTAGGAGAGTTGTGTTTTCGAGAGTTATTGACGAAGGATAGAAAGTAGTTTCATAAAAGGTTTTTTGTAATCCATAATATGATTACGAAAATAGACCGAGGAAATTGTATTGCATAATATAATGCATTTTCATAATGAAAAAAAACAACAAAGAAACTTTTACGCTCTCACAAACTTAATAAAAAAAGAAAAATAAATAAATTGAATTGGAAAAAACCGACTTCAAAATACAACCTGTCGATCTGTGCGCAGAAGTCCTGAAGAAAGAATATTCGCTTTCATGTTTTTAGTAAATCTCGTGTAAAATATGTGTTCACAGATTGTCGATGATTACGTTTTTATAACTAAAAGAAAAATTAAACCATAAAAAACCAAATAAATTGTTCAATATTGCTCAAAAATAGATCTAAGAACTTTTTAATTAGTGAAAACAAACAGAGGATGGGAAATTAAGAATGCCTCCTTCAGTGACAGTATGATCCACTAATGTTTTGTGAGTAAAGGAGTATAAATTGCATTTTATAAACTAATGTGTCTGTACCTTCAGAAAACCAAGAAATGATATAAGTAGAGATATTTTTAATAATTGTCATCTCTTGGGGAATGGTTATAGGGAATTGGTTAAGAATGATGTAAGTGCACCAATAAAATACATGCATTTTTCTTTTGTAACGTTGAGAATAGTTTTTTTCTTCAGAACGTGACCAATGAATAAAACTTGCTACATGACACATTTCTGTTAACTTCACTGCTCACAGACCTCACAGACTGCAGTTTATTACTAGGCGTACCTATAACTCCCAGAAAAAACTGAAATTATAGCTTCACGAACGTTATGATAGTTTCAACAAAAGAAATTAAGGAGGTGAGCATCCCAGCCGAACAAAGAAAAACTGAATTTTAAGTAATTATGAGGTCGTATTGAAAGTGAAAGGTTGTTTCTTTGGTTCATATGAAGATAAATTTTGAAAACTAATTTTTCGTAGACAGTTTTACGATTTAAGAAACTCTTAAATTAACTATTAAACTGAAGATAATATTAATTTTAAAAGCTTAAAGATTTTACTAAGTGCATATTGTAAGTCAACACACAAAATAAAAAGTTCAAAAAATTTGTTAATAATAATACTTTTATAACGTGTCTTGAAATATATAAAGGAGTGCCATGAATATATAAAGTATGGAAAATGCCGTCTTTGTTATCTTATTTATTTAAGTACATACATCGAACTAAAAGAAAAAATGGATATTCTTTAGCTAATAAATTAATGGTTTTGTGTTAGTCCAGGTCTTTGGTACAGTCAGTTACAACAGAATCCATACTAATACATAAATGCGTAATGCGAAAGCGTGTATGTCTGTTTGTTACTTAATCACGACTAAACCACAAAACCGATCGTTATGAAATTTAGTTTAGATGTCAACGATAAACGCTAACTTTTATTTTTTAAATGTATGAAAAGAAAGATTAAAAAATGAATTTGAAGATAAATGTCGATGAAATCGGGGGAAAGAATTGACCATTTTCACTTACGCTGCATAAACGGTTAGAGATAGATGACAACTATGAGTGGCAATATTGTTCGCCTCCAAGAATTCTACAAAAAAGTCCGCGACAACATGTCTATCTACTTAAGTTAATTTAAATTAACAAAAAAAAAACTTATGAAAAATAGAAGTGTTAAAATACTTCAATTTAATTGAGAAATTTAAGACGGAAAAAAATCAATCTTTGGATTATTTGTTTTTTAAATTTAACGAAGATAAGAAACATCTTTAAATCGTAAAGTTTGGACGAACGGTTTAGATTTTATAAGCGTTTTAATGAAATGGTACCGCAGTTGTATCTTGCATCGGAAGCACAAATCCGACCTGCCGGAATTATGATGAGTGGCTGCGTTGGTCTAACGAGTAAAAAAATTCCGGGTAATCAACTAGTTTAATAATATTTATTAATAAAGTTTAAATTAATTATTCCTTGGAGCCCTGATATACGCCCCACGTACGATCAGAAGTAACTTCTTGAATATATCAAAACATGATACATCTATTTATTCGTTTTTAACACGTGTAACGTAGCTTGAAACTACAGTACCACAGTTTTAATGATATTTTTACAAATTATTTAATTTTATGAAAAAATAATATAATGATGGCTGTTTTTACTAAAAAATGATCATGTGAAAGAGGTCCTGATGTTCTTGAGGCGTGGCACGTCACCGGGTTACGTTCGAGCTTGTGTGTTCCAATCGGTGAATACTATGTTTGGGTGACGCAAGTCATACCAATAAAAGTATGCTTTCTGTAGCGGGTTGTTATTTTACAGTGGACGTCTCATTCCGATCCTACCACATGTATATGTAAAGAAAAAGTATGTTGTGTTATGTAATATGTGCGCCTGAACGTATTACTAGTCCAATAGAAACGTACTGTATCATTTGAGGGGTAGGAAACTCGAGAATAAGCAGTGTTGGGCTCCAAATGTGTTGACACGGCTGCGACCGACGGAGGTCGCTACGGTCAGCACTGAGACTTCTCATTCACCCAAACCCTTGCATCCCCTTCAGCCACCCCTTTCCATTGGCGACTTCCAAGGCAAGGGAGTGCGCCATGTGTGTTCAGATGTGTTTGCTCCACATTGGCTCCACACACTTGCGGGGACAGCGGTTCTCCTCTGAGGGGGAATCGAAGAGGCGGTCTCGCGATTCGGTCGACCCCAACGCCCTCGTTGGTCAGTCGGTGGACAGCGGAAACAAACCGTTTGTGCGTGCGTGCGTGCTCCACGACGAACACCAACGAATTAAAAAAGGAAGTTAAGAGTTCTCGAAACACGGGACGATTCTTCAATAGAAAGTATAATGGAAGGTCTTAACAGAAATAGATAACACTGTATAGCAAAAAGATGAACCTACTGAGATAAAATATTCTAAAAATGTACACGATAAATTTCCCACTGAATTAATTTAAATATTTAGAGCGACCTTGTAAGTAGACTACCTTTTATTAACACTCGAACACGTTTCGACTGCTGCTTTCTGTTATCGTCAGGTGATTGACGTACATGAAAAATGGTTAACTATATATGCATAAAAATCATCTGACGATGACAGAAAGCAGCTGTCGAAACGCCGTAAGCGTTAATAAAAATTTAGTATACATACAAGATTGTTAAAAACATTTAAATTGGAATATGATAGTAGAGGAGAATAATGTCAATACACTAAATAATGTAGAAAAGGTGACACCATTTTTATGCATTACACACATTATTTTTCATATCGTCTGTTTCCGACGTGAATACTCATATTAATTTCTTACTTGTAACTATTGAAGTAATAATGAATTTACGTATTTTCACGGAGTTGCATCAATATGAAATAAGTACAGACAAAAAAAAATTTCTTTCTCGACTTTGTCGACTTTTCTACGTAAAATCTGACATTATCCAAAATAATTAATATTTTCGCAAAAACTAGTAGTAAAAAATATTTTTGAGCTGAAAATTTAAAAATGTCACGAGCATATTTTATAATATTTTGTTTGAAAAATGGGTTTCTTTGTATTTCTCGCCAAAAGAAGAATATTATATAAAAAGTTACAGGTTTATTTTGAATCCTCGGTTATTTCAATTAGTTAAATAAATTTGTAAAAAATTCTAAAGATATATTCGTCTTTTCATTTGAAAGAAATATTGAGTATTTTAAGGGGAAAGTGGTTACAAGAAATATGACAAAAATTACAGCTCTCATCTTAAAACATGAAAACTAGGGTTTGTCCTGTTATTGAAATATAGAATCCGATAAAATACGTTTGAGGCGTGTATAATCGATGCTATGTAGAAATCTCTTAGATTGCGGTGAACCTCACCGCCAGGTAATAGATTATCATTAAAAGCTCCGTACAAGATTCTGTAAATATAAGGACCAATGGAATGAGAAAGAACAAATCGTATTTCTCCATTGATCCTTATATTCACAAAATATGGTACGGAGCTTTTAAGACAAAGTTTTTAGAGGAGCTTACAGTGCTCACAGACATCATAGAGTGCATTAAGGGATCATCTGAGAGAAGTGAAATCTGGCGTCAGTCCAGGTGTAACAGAGTAATGGAGCTGGAACAGGCTACGTGTGCGCAGTTCAGCCGGGAGTCCTATTAGCTAGGATTTATAGGAGAGCAAACGCGTTCGCGTAAATCTACTTAAACAAATGCTCTTGTAGTGCGCGAGGATAAGTTCGCTTTCTCTATAAATACTCGTATTGTTCTCCACTGCTTCATCACGGGAAAAAAGTTTTTCATGGCTTGAAAAAGATATTTATATTGGTCATTTAAAACAATGAGTACACATATTTCGTGTTTCAGCGCATATTTTAAATAAAATATTTCTGTTTTTAGTAAATGAAAGACAGAGCTAGTAACACAGATAGTATTGCATGAAATGAAAATATATTTGCCGGGTCATTTAAAGTGAAATGTGAAATGCTCATTCGTTGTTTACGTTTTAAATCTACTCTTTTTAAAATATTTAATAAGGTACTGATATTAGAGGTATGTACAAAACCACTTGGGGTAGAAATTAAAAATAATTACTCGTTATTTAAGATATTACTTTAATGTCACGTTAAAAAAAATGGTTATTAAGAAAATAAACGACCTCCCAAGTTATGCCGTAAACCAAAATGTAAGAAAATATAATTTACTGGATATGTCCGTTTAACAGGGTGAGAAGATAGGTTCTCATTGAATATAATGGTGCTCACTGGATATTATGCAATCGAGAATTTTGGCAGGTTTGTTAAATTATGAAGGAGATACATACTTTTTTTGAACTACTGTACTTTTCACACAAAAAATGCTGTAAAAAGTACATTAGTTTCAAAAGAAAGTTTGTACCAACGTTCATTGGAGTATTTACAAATTAAAAACACTGTATTTTGTGGTAATGGAAATAACGGTTCCTTTACATGAATGATAAAAATAATCTTTCTTACTTCTGTCCTACTTTCATTGATATTCGAGACTAATACATGAGATTAAGAAAGAAATAGATGGAAACTAGGAATAAAAATACAGTGATTGTACGTACTTGTAGACAAGGATCTCTGAATAATGAAAAAATAAAAAATAAAATACAAACCAGAGAAAGCGATTTTGATCAAAGGTATATTGAAACAAATTTACATTTGGTTTATAACTTGAAGTATTAAAGTTCTCCTCAAAAAGCATTCTCGCTGATCTGATTAATTATAATAACTGCAGACGTATCGGGAAATTAAGTTTATTTGCAACTACACTAAAATAACATTATTATTTCTTACAAAACAGCTTTATATATTTTTGAAAATTTCATTGAATAAATTCTTCTACAATTAACATCTATTATATAATCTAAATGAATAAATAAATAATTAAATACCTACAACCTTATGATGGACGAATGCTATATATTTTGTGATATAATGTATCAACATTTCGACTTTATGTTGAAACCGAAACATTGTATTTGCCCAGCGTAAGGTCGTTAGTTTTTGATTAATTAATTTTCATTGAATAAATTATGGAATGATATGTTAATGTAATTCTTGTGTGGCGTGCTATATGTTTCATGAATCGTAAACAGGGAACAAAGAAGAAGCCGTGGAAAAGATCACAGTAAAACAATTTTATCTTCAAACACAGATACGCCAATCAAAACTCCGAACTGCATCTCCGATTCCAAAATACACAACGCAACAACGTAACGGCACTCTGGGGCTCTCATCCAACAATGTTTTTATTTTTTCTTCAAACGTAAACAAACATTGAAAACCATCTCTCGTCGAGTAATTTCCATACAACACGACCACCCCTGTCATATCGTTGTACACGCAACAAAAATTTGAAACTCAAAACTGCGAAACCGATTTTAGCTACAATTGCAAAGCAAGCAACTCCATTGCACTTCTCTCGCTTGGCAATGTAGAATGCTTGAGGTTTCCCCTGTAAAACGTGCGTGGCGTCCGAATAGCATGTTGACATGAAAAAGTAAACGTTTGAGGTTCTGCATGATTGAACACAGCATGAAATGTGACCTACGCTACAAGTCGGTATTATGGGTTAGGGGGAGGTTCTGTTTTCCGGGAAACCGCTGGGGAGGTGGATCTATATGGCTCTTGCAGTGGTTGAATGCATTAACAGATTACTAACTACAAGTTACAGTTTTGAATTAAACGTGTTACGCAGGGGTACCGTGCGAAATGTTTGTTGTTCCCGAATCAAAGCTCGCTATCGATCAAATATAGGCGCTTGTTACAGACGCAAATTAAAATTGGGATGAGGATGAAGTATGGCCTGGGTGGGCTATATATTATACAGAGTTCATCAGCACTTTTGGAAACGAGCTTCGCCGGTCTCGTTTCGCGGCGGGTGTAATGAAAAGTATCACTCTGATCGAAACAGCAAACCATATCTTGTTAGCGAGGCGCAAACTCTGCACTAAACCCTCTTCGTTGAAGGACGAGTAAAGAGTCGTCGATCAAAAATCGAGTTTCAGCGTTCTCTACATATAATTGGAAACCGTCAATGTATTCAGTAAGAAATATTCATTAACTCATACAAATATAAAAACCGAGAAGCTATCGATAATTTTAGTTTTTATTAATTTAAATCAGTGTGATTATACACCCCATAAAGTATAAAGGGAATATTACAATAGATCCTCAATCATTATGCTGTTATCATTATTATTATGTATTATTTATTCTATTAAGTTCATGGATTCATTGACTGTAGTGAAACTTTTATCCGTTCTCAATATCCGATTTCCGAAAATTCTCTTTTGAATAAGTAACTATAAACGGAAACTAATACTTTCTTAATTTTATAAAAATGTGAAATATTATTTTTTTTAAATTTACCGCAGATATTCTCAAACTAATATCGTAGCTCATTCAATAATAAATGCATAACCTGCAACAATTATTTTATACATTTCAATAACCGTGTTTGAATTTTGAGATAACGAGGACGTCGCTACAACTTTTCGAGACGACGTCCAGCGTCGGACCTGTGAAAATGTGAAAGACAGGTAGTCTTAATAAATCATAAATGGAGGGATTTGTTGAGGGAATATATTTGCTCCCATATCTGTGAAGAGCGTACCTAGGTGGAGAAGGAAAGGGCGACCTACCCAGGGCCCCCACCTGTAATAGTTTCTATTAGGAACTCATTTCCGGAATTTTAGGGTGTTGAAAAAAAAAAGTTTGCAGATACGTTTCATGAATGTATTTAGATAAAAGTGAGCTGGATCGCTGACATTTGAAAGATCAAAGAAGATGTCATTGCAGAATGTGAAGATAATACGTGATATTGGAGAGACACACAAATCTTTTAAGTAATTTATCATTTCGAATGAACCATGACGCATTCACCGATAGTCGTGAGAAGTTAATTCTGTACACGTTGGGTTTCGATGAAATATGAGTTTCCGCATTTTTAACCACACCTCATCGTCCAGACTAACTCCCAGGCCTACTCAGGCTGTTGTATTATGAGTGTCGGTTCTATGCTGGGGTCAAACCAGTCGGAGAGAGAGGCTAGCCACAGCTCCTCCTCCTAGTGCCAAGGCCTAGTAATTACGGAGATCTACCCTACATAAACCGTTTGGGCACTTCGAGGTCTATTGCGGGACAGCTTGATTTATGTTTGATGAGTTACCGCAATACGCAAAACAGAACAAACGAGTATATAATGAATAAATAACTCCGTTCATCATATTCTTTGTTCTGAGATCGTATAAGTAAAATTTCTGCGCGCTAAGGAATTATTGAGCTACCTAACAGGATACATCTGATTCCGTATCACTTTGGATACCCCTTCTCCGAAGTAACGGTAAGCAAAGAAAAGTACCTCGTTGAATAGCACGGAATGCATACATTGCCTAAGGTAAGCAGCGAGGCACAAACACTGACATCAACGGCAACGTGATAAAATCATATCAGTAACTGACATCGAAGAGAAATTGTCGCGTGAGAAGAAACAGTTTGGAGAAACGTTAGGCAGACTAACGATGGCCTCGGTGCGCCGAGTAAATAATAGAGGATCGAAGACTCATCGATAGCTGCATTCCTCTTGTTCCCTTAATTCGATTAAGAAAACTGAACAAAGTCAATAATTTTATAATCATTAAAACGTATATAATCTTAACATACTTCAGGCATGTTAACTGGAAGGGGTATGTTCACTGGAAAACGTTCTAAGTGTATGTTTTTACAAGAGATACAAAAAAATGATTAAACGCCATAGTTGATCACGATCAATTATTAAAAAAATGATCATATGTTCACTTATATGTAAACTTCTTTGATGTTGCAACTAATCGTGCTCTTAAAAAATTAATTTTATTAAAATTTAATGTGTTCTGTTAATACCATTGTAAGTGCCAAAGAATTACAAAATGAAAAATATTCGAAAAGCCACGTGTGATTTTCAAAAACACGCTTCAAGTATCATGGAGAGTATCTAAAAGATATATCACGACGGATCTAAAAGTAATCTAAAAGTTTTTATTTTATCAAGACTTTTATTTAAAAAAAACTATATTGTAATATCGATTTCTCAAACTTTTATTGCATAATATATTTTAGATTTGCCCAGATGTAAGCATCCACGTTAAAGCAATTAAACTATCAATAAAATGCATTTAAACCAATTATCACAACATTGGAGTTTCTACTGAAGACGTTTTTGCTGTTTTCATTTTTGCAAACTCAATCTTTTTTATTTATGAGCGTCATTTGTTTGTCTAATCTGCACTGAAATTTCAAGAAAATAGACTTCAAACTACATCGTATGAAAAAACACATTACAATGTTATAAAAAATAAAAATCGAGATCCACGATATAAAAATAAAAATAAAAACATCCGTTTGTTTTTTTAATCAACAATTACAGACAGGACATCTGATGATGTTATGATTCATTTCAGAATTATTTTTTTATAGTTCAGATAGAAGGATCATTACAATCAGTTTGGAGTACCATTACATCACATTTTCTACCACGTAAAGTATTTCAAGAAAGAGATATTTCATCTGTAAAATAATTAACTTTCTTAATTGTAGTAAGGAAGGCAAAGTTGACATTCTATTAGTATTATAATTCGCAGCTAATTTTTATCTTATCTAGGAACTTTTGCTGAAATTTTTGAANGAATTGATGGGATGGTCTCTTGCTTGCTTCCGGAGAGTAAATTAGTTTATTGTCCTCTACGTGGTCATACGCAGTTTGTACTGTTTTTTGACAATAAATTTATTATTATCACTAGAAGACCGATAAGGTCAGTAATATACGAGTAATAATAATAACTTTATTGTCAAAAAACAGTACAAACTGCGTATGACCACGTAGAGGACAATAAACTAATTTACTCTCCGGAAGCAAGCAAGAGACCATCCCATCAATTCTGATCAAGGGCCCTAAGGCAGAGGCGGATTCAAAAATTTCAGCAAAAGTTCCTAGATTAGATAAAAAGTTAGCTGCGAGTTATAATACTGAGAGTATGTCAATATGTTTGTAATTTAACGCAACGAGTATATATAACACATTGAAATAAATATGATTCTGCAAACGTTTGACGTGGAATATATTTTACCTTTCCTCAATAAATTGTGATACGTAAAACGTACACCGTGAACCCTTTTCACCAATGGACTTTCTATATCTAGAGCAGTCCTTTTTTAAGTCACCTGCCGCGTGCGCTGGAAGGTGGGTGGTAGGGGAAAGGGTGTGGGAGGACGTAGGGCACTGAGGGCTCAAGGGTCGAGGGAGGGCACAACGGGTGCAGGGTTAGCTTTCTCTCGGGGAGCCCATCGCATAAATCCTTTGGCTAAAGCAGCTCCTTAGCTCGTCGCCAGCCGCCCGCCAAATAAACGCCACCTGAAGCTTCTCTGGCCGCGGGGGCGGACGAAGCCATAAATATCCCGAAGCAGAACATCGCTACCACCTCCTTCGCCACCGCCGCCACCACCACCTTTCGCATCTGGATCATCTTTCATCTGCACTCTAATCTCTGCTACGACGTATCTCGTCAACTTTGCCTTCATTATATAATATTAAATAAAAATAATTCCACCCCTATCACCTTTACCTTCACTACCTCTTCCTCTAATTTCTATGTTACTCCAAAACTTCCACCATTTTAAAATCTTCTAGCCATGTGTGACTGAGATCAGTTCGTCAACGGTTTACGAAACTTTACTAATTAATTTTTAATAAGTAATATTGATTTTTACTGTAGGACAAATACAATTATTTCCTGAATTTAAAACATGATAGTGAATGTATGTTTACGTTTAACTCGTTGTTTGACGAGAACCATAACGAGTTCAGTCACGTGATACGGCTAACGTTTCCGGTACAAGAGATTTCTCACCGTTTTTTGTTGAACATTCGTTCAAACACCGCGTAAGGTAAGAAAATTGTAACGCAATTGCGTTTCTACTTTCATTTCTTACGTTTAAGTTGGTTTTTAGTTTAGTGAAACCGATATTATGTCAGGATATAAAAAACACGTAAACACATTTAAGTTTTTCCACATGTGCCCNGAACTAATTTGAAGAAATACAGTTCAAAATTTTGCAGCGTAAGAGTATAAAAATTCATCGGCACTAAATATAGAAGGGTTCAACCTACTTCCGTATCATTCGAAACATTTTTCGGGGTAGTTAAGCCTAGTCACACTAACGGATAAAACACAGTAATTCCATTTCTCTAACCGAGTTTGACACGAGAATCGGTTGGACAATGGGGCGAAAAAAGGTGAAAACCATTTTAGGAAGGTAGAGCTTAGTTGTATCATGTAAACAACAAGTACCTAAGACCCATAGATTTTCGTATATTACACAGCAAAACAACACTTTCTTAAATTTTTTTCGACTTGATCAATGAGTCAATTCCCCCTTGCCGGGTCTAGTTGCTACGTAGAAACTGTATTATGCTCAATGCTCTACGTTATTGTCACCAAATCTACTTGTTCACAATTTCCTCTCGTGCCAATGCTATCAGGTGGGTTTTGATAAGTTACTTTCGTTGTGCATGGTATGATCATTGGTAGCCCCCCTCTTATTTTGTTTTTAGTATTTACAAAGGGGAAATGTAGCATGCTAGTGACGCTTATCTACATGAAGTTTATCTACTAGGAGGTAGGAGGTGGGTGGAAGTGACTATTGTTAGTAGGTGAACCGCTTAGCTGGGCTTACCAGTTACTTGACCCTCGTGGAGGGGTTAGTAGAAGTTGTTAATAATAGTTGAGTTATTGAAACTAGGAGGAGGTGGAGAGAGGAAGGAGGGTTCGCTTTTCAGTAGTCACAGCTAAATAAGCTGGGATATTAATGTGAAAAGCTACAATTTTTTTCTGGCCCCATAGGGAATTGAACCCTGGATGACTTGAACCCGGGCGAAGAACTAGAACGCTACAACCTCCGCCACGAAGGGGTAGACATCACTTGGTTGACTGTCTGAACCCCAAATCAAGAGCAACGAGGTTCTATATTCATTGTCTCCCTTTCATTTTAGTCTTCAAGAAGCGTCATCGTAGTTCTTCTAAACTTATGTTTCTACGTGTTCAAATTCATTATATTCGCAAATGAGCAAGCTATTTCTTATCTGTTTCTTCATCCTCCCCCCTCCCCCCCGACAGACATCGAGAAATGTCTCATTGAATGTTATTCAATGACATCAGCTTAGAATTGATCTGACCAAGTGAATCCATGTCAGAAGCACATGGGATTAGACGTTTCGGTCATCTTTCTGGGATATTCATTTCCCCGGAAAACATTCTCCGAGTGACCGTGCTCTGGATGAAATTCACTCTAATGATTGGTTTGATGGAGCAGTTCCACGAGACACAAGATTGTTCCGAGAGGTAAATACGAGAAATGTTCCTGCAACACGAAAAATAAGTTCACCAAACATTTTTGAAATGGACACCATTGCGGGACATCGGACACATAAAAATTAAATGCTTTTATCTCTGAGTAGAATATACAGAAAAGTTCTGTAATTCCGTGAACTCGATATCACGCTTCAGAAAATTTGATCCACACATACACAAACAATGACGTCAAATAATACATGTTCGTCGCAGCCATAGTTCTTTCGTTGTTCTAACATTATTTCCACGTAACACTTTTTTCTCACAAGTGAAACTTATTAACGGTAGCTCCTACACCGGTGAGCCCCACGATTCGGAAATACCCTATGCTAGTGAGGGACTGACGAAGATATAAATGAACAACCCGTTAAAGTAAACCCGATATAAATAAACACGCAGTAACTGATAAATGGACATCCACGAGGAAGTTTTATGTTACAATCTGAAAGAAACCCATGAAACGTCATCACACATGGAGAATGACAATTTACCCCGAAAAACAATACAAAAATAAAATTCATGAAATTTGATTTATTCTTATTATTTATGAGTCTTCTGATGGTTAATTCTATTAGAATTAACAAAAAATAAAGAAAACAATAAAGTACAATATTCTAATCCCTATTTCTCATCAAATTAATAACAACCAAACAATAATTTATTGATTCAAATAATTAATAATTTTTTTGTAATTAATATTGATGTAGTCGATGTTTCACAACAGAGAAATTAATAATTCAGTTAATGTTTTACTAGCGTTTTATACTTACATAAACATTGTATTTGCTTTCTTTTACCTTTACACATTGGTATAAACCTGTCATAATAATGTACATTTGTTTCAGGTGAGTGTTATGGCTTTTCTCATTTCTCCGCGGAAGGAGTGTTCTTGGGACACAGTGAGTATCAAATAAAAAACATTGTAATTCTTCGTGACGTCATTTTCAAATAAAAGAACGAAATGTAAAGAAAAAATTCATTTTAATCGATCAATAGTTAACCTATAATCTTAATAGTTTAATCCAGCGGTACGCACATTTAGTTCAACGCATAGCAATGTGTGCAAACACTTTTGAATAACTCTTTTACATGTTCATGTTTCAGAAAATCTAATATTTTATTACCAAGTTTTAAGAATATTTCAAAAATTTAAAAAGGATAAAAAATATAATTACTTAATATCAGAATTATCATCATATACATCAATACGCAAACGTCTCATAAATTTGTGTTCCTGTTCGGTGTAACTGGGTGTAGCAAATCATACAAAGTATTTACATTTAGAGCAATAAAATATATATTGGAGAATTTCCATTTTTTTTTGAATTTTTACATTTTAGTTTTCGAGATAAATAGGTTAAAATGATGTATTTTTGAATGCCCGTCTTATCCGCCAAGGCTGACAAATTTGTGAGGACAAATATTGTAGTCGATGCCTGGTACCCACGCTTGGAGCCAGATTGTGGTCGAGACATAAAGGATGTCTGTGGAGGAGCTCATCCGCAACATTGGAAAGACAAAACCCCTATTGGAGTGTGGGTGAAAATGAAATTTCTAGATTTTATATAACAAAGAAACAAATAAAGAAACTGTCGAATTGTTGGTGCTGGATCCTGATAGTGATTATTACGCTCGCGCGCGCGCACACACATACACACAAAATCATTTTTTCCATCGCGTAAATCGATACAGATGAAAGAAAACACATACAAACAAATAACTCTGTTCCAAATACTTTCTACGCATCCTTACTTTCTCGATTTAGGAAAATGGAGGATGATTCTGCCACTAGATTTGGATATATAAGGTTACATAGGTTTTGCCTTAGCAACGGACGGACATTTTTTGTGTGCGCCTGTGTTATTAGCGCTGGGATGTGTCATTAGAATTTCTTTCAGACGCCTTCTGACATGAAATGCTCTTATTCGATCGTTTTCGTATTTTTTAAAGTTTTGTGATAATTAATACATTATCCAATACTTAAGTAACGAGGAGAAGTGTTTAGAGAAATACCGATACATGTGTTCGTTTTCATGTAGTTGTTTCCAATAGTGTCTCGTGGCAGAACATAGTAAAACGTTTAATTCAAGTAGCACTACTTTGGAGCCCGATTATGAACAAGGCGGAGTGACATAATTAATGAGTATACCGTGACAGAGACAGACATCTACTTACATATAGAATGAGGTAATGAAAAGTCAGCAGTGGACATCATGAGATTATGCAACCTACGCATAATGATGTGGCTTAATACACAACGTATGTGTGCCCTTCTCTTAATGCAACACCGTTTACTCTAGTAATCTAATTGTAACCAGTCCTCATCCGGATAATATCATCCGGATCCTAAGTCAAATCTATCGTTGGATTTAAAGCTGTTCAGCACTCTCATTACGGACTGCTATCCACTGTAGCCCCTAATTAGGACAACCAGTTTGGGAGATTCATTTGCATTTATATCCATTAAACTCTATTCGTCATTAGTAAGCATTCGTGTGAGCCTACATCCTGAAGTTTGCCATTACTCCCTGTTATTCCCACCCAATGTCGACACCACGATACACTTCAACATTTTCTGAGATTCCACAAAAAAATACTACTCACATTTGTAATAGTATTGTAAGGATATGGTCAGTGAAAACTATTTCTTGATAACTCTTTCTCTTGAGTTTCTTACTAGATATACCCATGATTTGTCTCTAATAGAATAACGAGATATGCTAGAATATTATATTATGTGTATTATTGTTTGTTTGTATTATTATATATGGTTTTCTGTTTAAGTAATTTGACTTGTTTCTGTTTGTAATAGTCACCTGTTTTTGTTAGTAGCCCTGAAGGTTTCAAATAAAAACCGAAACGTTGGCGAGTTATCAAGAAATTATTTTTATTGACCGAGCCCTCATGATTCTGTTACAATTATATTGAGTGGTCAAAATGTTTTTTGCGCGACAATAATCACAATTAACAAACGTTACGTAAAATGCTGAACAATCTAAATAGATTGAAAGAAGTGTACACATGAATTGTTTGTTAACAACGTGATCCCAATAATCTTATTGTACTGATCTATTTGAATTGGGTTCCCACCCCCAGGACACTTACATCTAGTAATACGTGTTTGGCAAACACGGGGCTCCGAGCTGAGTCTGGTATTACTTCCACTTACTTGTGTAAGTCTCCTTCCTTTCTCTTTCGTGACCTTCCTTGGTCACCTCTTCTTCTTTTCGATCCCGACGCTATTAGGGCTAGGGTATCTTTCATTTTCCTCTTCTTTTTGTTATTATTTTATTTTTTAATGATACGTGTAATGTTTTGAGATGTGTTGATATTTGAGTTTTGAGTTGTAATTCAGGAGGGTTTTTAGTGGGTATGGTTGAGTCATTCGGTGAGTCCCACACGCGGGGAGAGTCATGTTGGCTCTCCGTAGTGCGTAACAGCATTTTCCCTACCTGTACCAGATTTTAGGCTCCAATGACCTCGATGTCGACGAGCCATAAAACTCCACAAAAAAATAAATAAATTGGGTTTCAAATACCACGTATTTGAAGAAAAAAACAAGATGGTATGTATTAAAAATGTGTTAATATCAGATGTGAACTCCGCCATATGCTATTATTAAGTTTTCAGGAATATTTCTCTTTTCATTTAAAACATCGTTATGTTGTTACATGTTAAGTGAAAAAAGATTTATTAATATTTTATAAACAATGGTTTTGACTCGGGAGTTATTGTACATCATTGATAATTCAATTAAAAACTTGAATAAAAAACCGATTCTATTTCAACAAATTATGGTTGACTGAAATTACTTGCTGAATCTTAATTTTAAGAATAAATTTTCCAATGAAAACTCGGTCTTTTGAAATATTTTAGTCCTTAAAACAAGATTTTAATCTGTTTTCAGTAACTTTGGTCCTCCAATAAATGACAATGAGCATTTACACATATTATAGTACGAAATGCATTTTTAACAATGAAAAAAGTACCAAGTCAAAAGCATCAATATAAATACTAATACTTATTTTCAGAGCAATCAATGGTGAGTGGTTATTGGACGATATCCTTATGAAGTGACATGAATTTCTACATTGAACTGTAAAAACAATGGCAACCACACTCTTTTTGTATTGATTTTTGTTGACTCACATCGTAAAGCCAAATTATCGTTATTTTCTCATTAGTGATGTGTCGATTCCAAATTTATCATATGCGATTCCATAATATTTATATCGATTCTTAATCCCGAATTAGATTCATTCTCCAGTGCACTAAATTTTTTAGTTGTATATCCTCATATCTTTAAACAGAATTTACGGCTTCCTGTCAACATCTTGCTTTTTGACATTAATGTCCTCAATCATTCTATCCATCTGTGTATCAAACTTTATTTCAAAGAGTTCAAAACCAAAATGAAAATAGCCGAAGGGCACCTTATTACGTTCCTGTTATGACCGTTGATCGGAATGTATACACCTTTATTATACACTCGTTTGCAGCTCACAGTAGGGAACAAATAGGCTATACAACAACATCTTCAGATTTTATTTTCATTAACATTCAAGCAGTCTTTAATTTAAAAATTGCTCCAAACATACAATACGTAAATTGTGAATAAAGATGTAAACAAGTGAATCAAGAATATTAATACATACTTCTAATATATAAATGTGAAATGCGGAAATGTATCAGTCTGTTTCCTGTTCAAATTTGGATATATATATATATATATATATATATATATATATATATATATATATATATATATANTATATATATATATATATATATACACACACACACACACACACACACACACACACACACTTCAATTGTTGTGATTGAGTAAGAGAGTGATTGAAGCAGAAAAACGTCGACTGTTATAAAATTTAATGGGAATGCAACGTCTTTAAGTCCCAAAATGTGGACGAATAGTCTAGATTTTACAAGTGGTATGATATAATGGTGCAGCTGCGCCGCCATATTCCATCGGGAGCAAAGATCTTCCATCGGGAGCAAAAATTTGACCGGCGTAGTCCCTGGCGAGAGGATTCGTTCCGCCAACGCGCAACTGTAAGCAGAGGCCGCTTCTCTCTGATTGTTGAAGTCGTTATAAATAAATAAATTTATTGTAAAAAAACAGTACAAACTGCGTATGACCACGTGGAGGACAATAAACTAATTTACTCTCCGGAAGCAAGCAAGGGACCATCCCATCAATTCCGATCAAGGGCCCTAAGGCACAGGCGGATTCAAAAAAAGTTCAGCAAATGTTCCTAGATAAGATAAAAAGTTAGCTGCGAGTTATAATACATATAGAATGTCAATATGTTTGTAATTTAACGCAAATATGTTTGTAAATTTACATGTACAAGTTATTATCGAACTATAGATTATTCTGAGTATAGTGTTTAAAAATCATAAGAGTTGAAAAAACACTAAATTCACGATTTATTGTTACAATAAACACGCCCCTAGACAAAGCCTAGAGAACCTGTATAATAAATCCGCCTCTACCAGAAGGAAAAACGGAGAAAAACCCGGGCCAGGATGGGTTACAGGGCAACAACATAGCGGAATCCGGACGAAGATACTTATAGAATAACTCTCAGCCACCCACACGGATTACTTTACGATGCGACGGATTGGGGGTCTCCCTCTTCACACGGCAAAGAGAAAGATACAGAATAGGCCCTTACTAGTATCATGTAAGTCTAAATTCAGTCCCCAGTAAAGACACTTCTTGTTCCCCTGGAGGAAGGGTGGAAAGGAAATGAAGGAAAAAATAATTGAAAAGAATCGATTCATAATTATCAATGTATGTACTAATACCGTTTAATTCAAGTTCAGGTCACATCGGAGCACGGTACCCTCGGAGCTGGGGATGGGGAGGGCGAGACGTAATAATAACAAAGACGACCGATTTTATGATAGAGATCGTTTTCGGGATTTTAGGGATTACTTATTCTCCTGAGGCCGCTATGTAACCGTTCAGGTCGTTTGAGGTGCACGACAATACTAGAGGTGGGGATTGGGAAGAGCACAACACAAGAAAGTTTCGAAAATGTTCTACATTAGTGTCAAGATTACCGAGTAGCTGAGATGAATACAGACGCGAAGTCAGAAGTGGGCATCCATTGAGGTTGGAGGTTGGGGTGTGTAAAAATCCCTAGAAATCCCGTTGGTGGACTGGAAAGAGAGGTTCATGTAAAAATATTTAATGAAAAAATCTCTTGATCCATAGATTTCGGGGCATTTCCAATAAACCATGACACGATGCCATATAAACACAAGTTCAGCACATACGGTGGTTAAATACCCCTAACTGTCCTCCAGGTTAAGTGGTATGTGCTAGGCAGATGGGAGCCGTTTTGATTGATTTGTTTCTCTCTCGGACTTTGCATT
The DNA here is from genome assembly GCA_002313205.1 of Laupala kohalensis. Taxonomy (NCBI): domain Eukaryota; kingdom Metazoa; phylum Arthropoda; class Insecta; order Orthoptera; family Trigonidiidae; genus Laupala; species Laupala kohalensis. Next base: position 670,278 of record NNCF01125844.1, on the reverse strand, counting down.
GCTTGCTCAAGGGTGGTTGCATCCTAGGATACATTTTCTTTTTTTTCTTTTTGCTACCGGAGGTGAAACACAAACTGACGTATAAAACCAAGTTTTGTGTTAATCATGTATTATTTTTAATTTGTAAAATTATGTTGCTGTACACATGTTTTTTACAAACCAGTAATAATAATTATTTTTATCTTACCATATAGATGGATTTCATTTTTTTCCTGAATAAAAGAAGATTTCTCTAAGAAAATTCCGAGGTAACTTCGAATAATCAGTTACTTTGTTATATGATTGGAGTTGGAATTAAATCGAGCGTCATTAACATAACGTGATTTTTCGGTAATATGATATCGAGAGGGATTGATATTTAAAATCGGTTTATCTCTATTTCTTATCACAAAAGATAGTGTACAGGGCAAGGGACCGGAACGGTATGAAGTCCGCAAAAGCTAAGGGACTGCGGTGACCGATCGAACGACGTGTGCCTCCAACGTCTCGCGTGGTGAGAGTAATTTGGGCATCTTATGTCCACACGCGAAAGCGCATGACAAGGCGATGGAACGCAGAACGCCATTCCTTTGTGTGGCGAACGGTGATTGCTGGGTAGTAGCTTACTCGTAGACCTATATTCAGAGACGTGTCAACATGGCGACGGACATGAATACAAGGATTGGGTGAGATTAAGATTTCCCTGCTGTGTAATGTCATTTCTTTTCGATTTTCTAACTCATTACGATGAGAGATACACATAGTGTCAGAGGCAGAAACTGTCCGGAATATAATAGTTATAGGGACAAACTGCGTGATACAATAGATTATGCTTAACGAGAAAATAAGAGTGACAAGGATGTCAAAAGGGTGGTTAAGAAATAGCTAGATAGTGGAAATGTTCCTGCCTCCTCGTTGGCTAGGGACGGGAACCTCGTTAGCTAATAGAGGGCAAAATGGAACGGCCAAAACGAGGCAAATGAAATTAAAAGAGACAATTAGTCGGAGAGCAATACTAAGGACAGAGTAAACGAGTGTGACACGGAAACATAGGGGCTACCAAAAACAATGAGGTATCAATTGCAGAGAGATATGGAGAAAGGAATAGAGCGAATATAAAACAGTGTTTAAAATGAAATTAAAGGCAGAAATAACAGGTGTAAGAAAGAAAATTGCGTTATAAAAAAGAAACGTGAAAATCAACCCCAGTAATAGCTATCTATCTGAGGTATGGGGCTAAGACAAATAGAATGAAAAAAAAAATTGACAGAAAGAAACGTGTTTGCATATTTTGACCAATGATTAATGATCTTCGTTTTAGGAACAAGTCAGTTCCAAATGGACAGCAATATATATATTTAAATTACTGAAACATGAAGATAATTAATTAATACGGAAGAAATAGTATTAATTCTTCACATATGATTATTATTATTATTTTAAATAAACGTGTCAAAGTAGACGTATTTAGAGTCGACCACGACATCGGTTTTGTTTGAGATTTAATCTGTTCTGTACCAATGAAATAAAAATAAGAAACAGTGGGATATTTTTTTGTCAAAGATTAGGATGACACCAGTAAAGAGACTCATTAGTATTTTCAAAGTAAAAGGATGTGTATCTCATAATCATGTCTCTTTCAGTTAGTATATTGCAACAATTCATTGAGGTAAAATATGATTTTAAAGAGTAAGTTTCTTGTATTCATTCGAATATTATATTAGGAATCTGAACGAGATACATTAAGAGGAAACTTGGAAAATTTGCAATATAATTGAAAGGATGTGATTTCTTAATTTTACTGTATAACATTCCTAAGTTCAATAGTACCAATAAAAACAATAAGTGTAATCTTTATAAAAAAAATAAAAGTAAAACTTAATTTGATAAGGTTTGAAATATTTTTTCATTAAAAAATATATGCCACGCTTTTCGTTCAGTTCAGAAAAGTAAACGCTTGTTTATATTATTACATTATTCAGCTCATTTGATAGAAAAGTAAATAAATATTTTTAAATAATAATTTTAACATTTTAGTACGATAATAATCCCAATTATCATTTCTACTTAAACTCTCTTGCAAATGAAGTTGGAATGAATTTTCCCAGCTTGATCATAACATTGCGTGCAGTTTCGCAGAGTAAACTCGCCTTTATCGTCTGCCATAAATCTGTAATCACTGTGTATTAACTTTTATATGCAATCGATACATTTAAAACTTGGTCTGTGTTAACGAGACTAGGATTTGTTGCCTGTAGCGAAGTACGTATTAAATTGATTTTTGTAGTGAAAATAAATAAGCCGGTTAGTGGATATAACTGTTGAAAATAAAACAAGGATTTGCAGTATATATTCTGTTGGTCGTGAGCACAACGGCTCAAAAGCATTCTCGAAATTAAACAATAGAATAATGGATGTTTCGTTTGAAAAAAAAATGTTTTATATGAAGAGTGGAGACTACAATAAACGTATTCAAGATGTTTGTTTGCCTTTTTTTGTATTTTAAAGTATCTTGCACTCTTGAAAAAATCTTCAAAAAAGAAGTATTATATTTGAAAACCAATATAATAAAAAACATTTAAAAAATTCTGCAATTAATATCCATTTTTTAAATAAAATAGAACCTCGATTAACCGTGGTACTCACTCATCCGCCGAAAAGAAAATCAAACTACAAATGTCAATCCAAATATTTCCATAGTGTAGGTTCCTAGAATTCCATGATGTAATGAATTTGAGAAAAAAACAGAACTGCAGTTGAACAAAAATCATTTCAAACCGCAAAAAACAAAGACTGATTAGTTCATATTTCAACCCCCGATAACGTAACATTGTTTGGATTCACTTTGGATTATAATACAGTTGTGTTCTACTAATTAAAAGGAAAGATCTACTTTACTAATACTTCCTCTCCATCATTTCATATTTTTTTTAAATTAAGAAGCTAACCCTAATTTGCATCATACAAGAAGAGAAATGTTCGAAGGTTTCTTTTTAGTTTAAAAACATAAAAAAACTCTTGAATGTCTACTACTGATGTATGTTGAACATTCACAATTTTGGTGCTTACAAAGGTCAACTTTTGACCTTAATAATGATTTTCACATAATGAATTATTATAAGAATGTAAATTAAAGCAAAAATTAATCGAAATAAATAAATTGTACATTTCGTCACCAATTGTAACCGATTTTAAGAATTCTTCTTAAAGTACTTGTTGTCTGGAAAACTATATTGTCAAAGAGAAATTATTAGTATTTGGAAAAAATATCAATTAGAAATGTTGTCTACAATACACAATGATCTAAGTGGATGTTTTAGTTTTATCATAAATGGAACATTTTTGTGTGGGAGCTATGTCATGGAAAGAAGGTCGTATCACTAAGCTCTTGCTCTGTTTTTTAAAGAATCGGAGATATTTCTCGACATTTTATGAACACCGAAAACTGAACCATGAACGGGGAGCCATCATACCTATTTTTTAAAGAAATGAAACTGATAAAAGGCATCAACTGAATTTTTCATTTGCAAATGGATACCAATATCCGACAATTCCCCTCATTTGATAAACGGAAGAGGTAATGCATTTTTTTTAATTATTCGAGTTTTTTCTCGTGCATGTATTACTCCATGCTTCGTCTATAGCCAAAGGAAAATTGCGGATGATTGGGACTCGAGCTCGGGACTTTCTGCTTTGGCAACAGGTGTGCTTCCGCTGCTTCTTATCCCTTGTATAGCGAGAGACGCAGGTTTACCGGAACAGGCCAGGTGAATGTTGTATGTGGGTTTCGGGAGTCGAAGTGGCTGCTGAGGCCTAAGCACGAGGTTCCGGGTTCGAGCCCCGGTTCGTCGGAATTTTCACTTTATACTCTCCTCCCCGAGAAGGTATTCGAAAGTTGTTTGTTGAAATATGTTATTTCGTGTTACGCTGCTTTGTCAGAAATAACCAAGGAACAATAAATATTAAATGATGAAATAAAAAGTTTTCAATAATTAATCTAATCAACGACCTTATTCATATCAAACTACTTTCCTTTGTATTCGTTATCTACATAAGCCATGGATATATTTCCCTTTGAATCCACTTACCGCATGCTGTAGCTGTTGCATCTCGCGATGTGTCAAAAGCCGTTTTCCTTTCATTTTCTCCGGATGTTCTATGGTCCCATAACCGGTTCGCTCAGGCAATATCATGAGTTCAATATTCTTCTGTCAGCACCCTTCACCGAGCGGCTTAATAGCCATCCTGTAGACTGACTTGTGCTCCTATACCCCGAAGCGAATGTCACGGATCTAAATGCTCGGCCGACACCTCCCATCACCATGATCTACAACTGCTATTGCCATCACCATGATCTAAAACAAAAGGATCGACCGTTTAAAAACACGATCTTTCAAAATTAATTGAATTTCATTAATAAACACATTAGCAAAATACTGAAACACTTGCGGAATAGACAACACCAACGGGAGGAAATTATTCATGTAATTTTACCATTCAGCAGATTTGTCTGTCTCCTACTGCAGGAAATTCTGCGATTGAAAAACATAAAAGTACAATCGGCGAACAACAAAGGGATAAGTTTATGACTAAAAATAACGACAGAAAAGAAATTATGGAAAGAAGAAATGTAGTTCATAGTACACTATGTAATAATAAAAATTCTATAGAACAGACAGAAATGAGTGTTCGAGAATACCAGCGAGACTTCATTTCTGCAGAATCCAGTGGTTTCACAAAACACTGCTTACTATCGGAATATTTATTATACGTCCCTAACTTCAAATAGCTGTGGAGAGTATAACAAAAATTGCAGATAAATGCAATTACCACCAATGGATTTATAATTTTGTTTTGCGTATACACAAGTGAAAAATTTGGTTTTACGAATTAATATTAATTTTTTAAAGCCAGAAATGTTACGACAAGCGTGATATTTTGGCGGTTTTTGCTGATACGCCAAATTCATTATTTTTTATAAAATAAACTAAGAAAGAAAAATATAATTCTTATTCAGCGAATGATCAGTGTTGTGTTTGTGGAAACATTTATTCATTTCAATCTTCTACTTGGAAAATATAATGAGTTTTTTTTTCTTCTCGAAAACACTTCTAAAAGCGACCGACACATTACTGAATAAAATTTATACTGTCGCTCTCAGAAGAATGCCATGATCACAGTACAATTAAATGCAAACGTTTAAAACGATTTATGTAACCTCCAGCAAGTGATAAATAAAACCATATTTTCAATTAGCGACCAGCGAGAGATTTCAGTCACGCACATAGTTGGGACGCGTATCACTCCATTGACTGGTATAGCTTCTTTAACAGGCTGGACCCCACACCTGACGACTGGATACGGCATTGGCAGCAGCGCGCGGAACCGCACCGCTGCACCAATGGCGGAATTGCACCGCTGGCCGTTTATTTAAAACATGGTTTTATTTAACACTTGATGGAGGCTAAGTAAATATTATTAAACATTTTAATTCAATTGTAATGTGATCATGACATTCTTCTGAGTGCGTCAGTATAAATTTTATTCATTAAAAATGTGTCTGGTCGCTTTTAGCAGTGTTTTCGAAAAAAATTAATAACTCGTTATATTTTGTTAGAAGAAGATTGAAATGAATAAATGTTATCTCAAACACAACACTGATTATTCGCTGAATAATAATTATTTTTGTCACTCTTAGTTTATTTTATAAAAAAATAATGAAGTCGGCGTGTCGGCAAAAACCGTAAAAATATCACGCTTTTTGAAACATTTCGGGTTTAAAAAAATTAATATTCATTCGTAAAACCAAATTTTTCACTTGTGTATATGCAAAACAAATTTACAAATCCAATGGCGGTAACTGTGATTTTTTGCGTTTTTTTAGTACTCTCCACAGCTATTAGAAGTGAGGGGTCTATAATAACAAATCTGATAGTAGATGATAATTTGATGGATTGAGAAAATATCAAGATATAATTAATAGACCGGGAAATATTTTTTTATAAATGCTACAAGTCCTAAAAACCACAATGGGGAGTTTGAACATACATGTGGATTCTGATATTTTGACAATTTTGTAAATATTTTTTTTGTTTATTGGTTTTTGTTTTTATTTTTTCTGTTGTTGCATACAAGAAATGTTGACAATATTATTTACAGAATGTTACTAAAATATTTTCTTATGTATGAAAACATCTAATGAAGGTCGAAACCCTGTCAGAAACGTTAGGGTTTAAATATTGTATTTTTTTATTAAAAGGTCGTTAAATTCTAGTATTTCATAAGATAAAAATGATAGGCATAAATAACTCTACTACTTTTAAGACTTTTAACTATTAATAGGGCATCTTTCAATTATCAAATTCCTTTTATGTCTACGGAAACGTAATTATCGTAAGAACGAAATGAGATACATATAGATCTTTGCAAATCGATACTTGGAGAACCGTTTCCTGAAACATCGCCATTATTAAAGGTCTAATTGGTAATGATCTTGTATGACGGTTAATTTGTGGTGTATTTTGTGGATCGCTTATTTTTGTGGATCACAACAAATTGAATGTGATATGTAATGCTTTTAAGTGAAGATGCAATGATTTTATAAAATTATCAAGAAAACAGGTTGCATTTGTAGTAATATGTGATGGCTCTGAGGGTTGATATAAATTATAGGGTGTTACAGTGGAGGGAAAATATATGTTTGTTTTTTTCAATATACGCCACTCACTCGAGAATAGAATTAACGCTAATAGGATTCCCATTGTGGTTCAATAGATTAATAATGATTCCAAAACAATGAAAAATATTTTGAGATGGAAACTTCATGAAATAACGTTAACGCCAAACAAAGAGGAAAAAATCCATATCAAGGAAGTATTTTAAAGGATATACCCCTCAATTTCGTCGGGATTGATTGTAACGTTATGAAATAGTTATAAGTAATGAGGATGAAAGAAAAACTTGCTTCATTGAATATTTAATGTAGGAGAAGGAAAATATACTCTTTACAAGTATTCACACATGACATTGAGATACTTAATTGCAAGCACTATTTAAAGTGTTAACTAATAGTTTAGATATCACACATTTATATATATATAATTATTATCTTCATTAGTAATGTGATTAACCCTATTATCACAGATGCAATGACAAAAAACTGTTTTTATTTATGTTCTTACAGCACAGTTTATTATACCTTACGAGAATATATCAATATATTTCTACTTTATATAGTATAAATTGATCTTTTTTTATTGGAACTTGAATGTCATTGCAACAGTTGTTGTTGTTAAATACACGAAATTCAAAGTTTAATTCCAGTTGTTGAATTTCATTTCGTCGTAAAAAAAATACAAACTATGTGAACGTTTGAATTATTACTGATCCCCTGTACTAGAAAGTTTATTATGGATATTCGGTTGCTTGAATTAACTACTCTATGGGTTTTTATCTAGGTGAATTGGCGATTGTTTAATGAACTTTTAGAAACTTCTTTCACTTGTAATAGTGAGTGTAGAAAGAAAAAAGTAATTGCATCAAAATAGCAATATAATGAAATCACCCTGCCTCCAAACCATGTACCTCTTCCTATAGACATAACCATACTCCCCTCTAACGTCTCCACAACAACCATCTCTATCGTACACATCACAAAACCAACGCCAACCACTCCATCTCTCTGTAATGCATATATACATGTGATCCCTACGTGAGTCTTTCCGCTCTACAGAACCTGGGTTATCGAGCGCGTAAACCGGATTAAAAACTGCCACCCCACCCCCTCTTCAAACGCCACGCTCTCTAATAGAAGCCACAATTCCAGAGGCTGCCCACAGGGGCCACACACAGGGTGCGGGTATTGGGTGGTTGTGGCGGTGGGCGCGGGCGGTTGAGAGGGCTTTTCGGAAGGGACGGTGATAGTGGTGATGCGGTTGCGTTATTATGGATGCTACGATAGTAATGTTAAATGTGAGCTAAGCGGTGATGGATGTGGAGAGGGAGATATAGGAAGTGCGGTGGGATTGAAGAGGGAGGGATGCTGTGGTGGTAGTAATGATTATGGTGATGATATTGATGCGTAATGATTCCACTGTTGCTGGTGAAGCAGAGAAGTATGATATGTGAATTAGGAATGTGAGTGAGATATATTAGCAATACATTTCGTAATATTTGTTAGCGAGGGAAATTAGCGATGTAAGAAAGGTTGTGGAAATATTCATTTTCTCTGTCGGTTTATGTTGCGGTGAAACGGACGAAGTAGTAATTGAAAATTAAATTAATTTTTTTTATTCCCACGACGATACCAATTCATGGAGACACCTGATAACATTTACGCTAGAAATCGTGGTTTCAGAAGATATTAACTACTGAGGGAAAATTAAGTAAATTCTCTTACTTTTGCTTTTCCAAGAACTCAATTATATAGTATAGCATAAAAACCCACCGCATTATAAAGAATTTGGAATGAACGAACTTCATAAATGGAAATAACTAACTTGAGAACCAAACGTTCTGGTTTCATTTCAACGAAGAGCTATTACACAGAAAGAAAGTAATGTGCAGTGTTTTGAGATAGCGAAAGACTGAGAAATATTGAGGAAGGAAACAAATCATTTAGGATTGTGAAAAAAGGTTTCCACAATCAACTAAAATATTCAGTTTTGCCGACTTCGAGAGGTTCTTGTATCTTATTAAATTATATATTATTAAATGTCAATGACGCTGAATTTTCTAATAAATAAAATGACGTATATGTTCTCTTCTGGTGACGACCATATTAGGATTTATAGTTACGATCATTCATAGATGTAATACAAATTGGGTATTTATCAAAGAAGAAGTGAGAGTTCTTAATTTGAAATATTTTAATACTAACCTATCTTTGATCCCATGACTGCGCGCACCGAGTATTGATTTAGCGGATATAATTCGTATAGAATTCCTATTGATATCTATTCAAAATGTTTGGAACATGCAGTAGATAGCTCATATACGAAAGCTGAGTATCGTAAAAGATTCCCAAATTAACAACCAAACTTTTGTCATTAGTCGAAAGTTTTGCAAAGCAACGTCCAATACATAGTGGACCCATTATCCAATTTTCTCTCCACCATCTTCGTAATAACTAATACACAAACCTGTGCATTATTGCATTGTTTTTATTTCATATTAGTGTATATAAATAATTTACTATATACGATTTCTTCATAAATATCTTATTTATTCTACTGACATAACCTAATAATGTAACGTTCGTGTCCTTAAATAAATTAAACACACAAATTTCCCAAACTTCCTTCCAATCCTAAGCTATATTCGTAATAACTTCTGGTGTTACAATGGAGTATTTTTTCACGACTCTTATGTTCTTGTATTACTTCAATAAAAAATAAGCAGTTATTATCCCAAATGACGTTCATGTCCATAATTTCATTCGAATTCTATTCTATTTTCGAATAAAGGAAATAAATCAAAAATTTCAGAAAACAATATTTTAGTTTTGAAAAGAGGACAAATACCTAAGAAACGCTTCTGGGAGAATTATATGTAATCTTCCACCATTTGACTGTTTAAGAAGTTATATAAATGGATTATGCGGTAATTATTATAGACAATCAATTTCTATAAAATTAATTTATTAACATTCACAGGAAATTAATTTTAGCAACCCCGAAGATGATGCTGATGGGCGTCGAAACGTTGGTCCTGTGAATGTTAATTAAGTGATGTTTATACAATCGATAGTCTATAATAATTACCGCATAATCCATGTATACAACTCTAATAAGATAATCAGCAGTCGAATAAATTTTATTAAGAATGTTTACGAAGTGTAAGAAATGTAGTAAATATTTACAGGGATAGCTAATTAATTATATTTGCATATTTAATACATTTTAAAGGAGTGACTGGGGAACCTTTTGATGCAAATCCATATTCGGATCGCATCCGTCCATTTGATATGAATGGGGATACATGTTTCGAGAAGGGTGATAGTTAAAACAACAACAACAACAACAAAGTCATCCACCGCCAGTGATGTCTACGGATTCAAAGCTGGCAGTTGTGTCAACGCCTGCGGAGGCTGCAAAGGCAGTGCCCACGAGCCAGGCAATCGAGATGATGGATCAGAATGGTCGAGGAGGAGGATGAGAGAGGGCACCGCAGGGGATGGCGGGGCGTGTTAACCATATGGCACCGATAGCGCAAGCCGACCATTGTATCCCTTAATTGCATCAACGCCTCCGGACAAAACAGGCGGCGTTTTGTGTCACGGAGCCATCTGCAGATAGTGTGTCTGGGCCGCTGGCTGTGATGGAGGTTACGGTGGTGGATTCGGAAGCAGTTGCGTGGTTTGGTGCGGTGGTAGTGCTGTTGCATACGTTTAGTCAAGAAATGACTGAAATGCAAAGGATCTAGGTCGAGAAGTCATTTTCTACCACCAATTATTGTACGGATCGATATAGCCCCTTATGAATTTTAATAGATACTCTCCAATTACGCTTCATACATTATTTCTGTGTAGGTGTTATAGTCCTTTTGTTGTGTATATTTCTTACTATGATGGTTTCACTTTGTAAATCACATTTTCTCTGAACGAATCAGGAAACAAGTTACGTTGCACAATTACACCAATGGAATCATCATCTACTATTTACTTACACTATTTATTTAGTTTTGTCTAAGTTCAATTGTATCTCTTCCTATAAATGGGATTCTCAGATATGTTAGAAAGCTTCTTCCTGTGTATTGCTTAAGCCCCCTTTTAACCTATGGAAGTTCTTATGATGTGCAGCATACTTTCACATCTCGGTTGCGGTCGACAGGAGGATGGTGATGGTTTTGGAGGTCGTTGCATCCGTCAATATGGAAACGCCAATGGCAATACTTGCCCTAGACTCTCACGAATGGTAGTGGATTACCCGATGTAGACGATATAACTATGAAATATTGTTAAGAAATATTGCAAACAAAGTGTTTTACATTGACCCGAGCGTTGACATCTCTAACACTTCACTAGGGTGTTGGTGTAGAGTGGATATAGACAGTAACATCAACGATGTCCAGTGATTCATAGCGCGAGACAACGGTACCAGTATTGGCGTAGAAGAACGTGACATAAGCGTTGGAGGCGGTAACAGTAGAGCATATCTCTTCCATGTGAACCGGCTGCACTCATTTTTTCCTTCCTCTTCGCTCAGCCCTTTCTCCCCTTGCAATCCCCCTATAACTATACGACGCCTCGCCGCCACAACCCCACCTCAAACCGTCTGACTGCCACACGCGTTTTATTATAAGCTGCAGCTTGGCTAAGAGGCGAGGAAGTGGTTTGGTGACGTGTACGAAGCACAAAAGGAGACGGGAGCGATACAAAGCGGGTTGCACGCGCAATGCAAGTGACAAAGATGTCTAAGCAAATCGATTGAAGGACATGAAACGCATTTGCTGAGAAACTGTTGTTTGAATATCATCTTCACTGGAATTTTGTGACGCTTTTATATTAGTCACGGAGACATAAGATGTAGATTGGATTTGTAAAATTATTTTAATTCCGATAAATACATCAAAAAATACCCCATTTATATTGAAATAATATTTTAACGCAATATTCTTCGTATCATACCCTTATATTATAACAGCACAAAAAATTGAAAACATTTAATACCATCATTCGAAATTTTTTGTCATTAATAAATTTTTTAAATTAGAAATTCGAAAAAATATAGTATACATTAATTGAAAACCGGAGGTCACTTTTTAAAACGAGTGCCCGCTCGTATTAGATATTTCCGTTGGGCACGTCTCCCTCTTGCGAAACGAGGGCTTAAACCTGGAAAAAGAATTACAATATGACAAATCTAGCTCCTGACTCAAACACGAAAGATGCAAATCAAATAATTTATTTTACATCACATTAATGGAAAAGGAACCAGTCAGTAAGTAGAGAGTTGTTCCTTAATGGTGTAGAAAGCAAATAATTTATAAAATTCCTTGAATTCATGGCTTTAGGAAGTAATTGTGACTATTGAAGTAAACGTCAGAGATAGTGGTAAAGTAGCAGAAATATATCTTATGACACTAAATTAAAATGTTGCATTGCTGTATGAATAGTTAGAACTAATTAACTCAAGCAAATTAACTAATTAACTTTCTGGAAATATTTATTCGTCTAGTCCTTTAATTCATATATCTACGTTCGGAAAGATGAAATATAACTCCAGGGTCAACACCGAGACCACTAGTGTCTCGGAGGAGAACGGCACCAGTGGAGATTGTGGCATTGGTTGGCAACGACTAAATTGGTCGTGTTGTCAACAACAACAATGTGAGAGTGGGAGGGGTGACTGTGTTAAGCGACGGTAGTTGTAGCAGAGGGAGTAGCTCATGAAGAGCCCAGCTGTCCGCGAGGTCTAAGGCTCGCCAAGTGGTGTGTCACAAGAGGAGATGTTCTGAATGGTGGGGTGGGAGGGGATGTGTAGGAGGGTTCGAACAAGAGACGTCAAGGTGATGGAGGGGGATGTAAGTGAGGTACATCAGGTTGACAATAAGAAACCCTCAAAAATACATCTTTCTGTACGTGCGGTTTTAGATGATCGTTGAGGAGGAGGGGAGCCAGAAATACAGATATTTATATTAATTCGAATTTACACGTTTGTGGAGGAAAGTAACGATTTACATGTCAATATTAAAAAATTATCATTGTGAGTTTTAGTTATTTAACTTTTCTATAGATTGTGTTAATTAACATTTTCATGCAACGAACTTTTAGCTTACATTGCAATTACTTAAAAAAATAATGATAAGGTGAATATTAATGCTGTAATGTTATTTTTCTTTATAGTTGATGAAAACCTTTCGTAATACTTTTTTTCTTTGACGATAAGACACTTTGTATATAAGCTCAAAAGTAAATATTTGCGTCATAAAGGAACGGAAATATAATTATTCAGATAATTTCTTTTATATTGCTTGTTGATACCGCCGTCACCTGAACTAAAACTTTTTAAATTGGCGTAAAATATGTTAATAATCTAACGTGTGCAGTAGTTTAATTTTAAATGCTTTTATATTTACATAAGTTAAAATAACTTTTGAAAATGCGATTATGTTATATAATATAAAGTTACGATATTTAAAATACATATGTTCCGAGTCGCTTCCCTCGTATTGAAAATTTTTAAAACAGAAAAAAAAGGTTCCACAACAGAAAAATATCGGTAACTTACCACGCGGAAGAGCAGACAAAAAAAAAACTCCCCAATAATCGAGACGCGACCATGCAGGAAGTCGTATCTCTAAATACCTTCATTGTAATTCGAGTGCTCGCATTCATATTCATGGAAATATCCAATAAATCGCACAATGGCTACCACTTGAACGAGAATTCTTCCGAACAGTGGTCGCCCTCTAGTGAGCCACTCGAAATGACCGGGTCTCTCTGTTGGTCGTTCACACTCAGACCGACGCCGTGCGACAAAGGAATCTTCTCAAGGCCTCCCTAGATCAGGAATCGTCTTTCCTTTAGTTACGTTGTGCTGCCGTGGCACGAACAAGTCGAAGAAGAATTCAGGAATCCAGGTGGCAGGGACGGTTGGAACGGAACGCACTTCTTGTGAGTTTCAGATGAAGGAGATATTGAGGCGATATTGAATTTATTCCGAGTCTTTGTTTGCATGGGAAGTACGAAAAGAGATTTTTCCGGTCGATAGTCGGAGAATGAGGCACAGGAAATGTTCGTCGTGCGAAATGTGAATGGGATTATGAAGTGAACAGATGTGTTTCCTATATTCGCTGATATTATTAGCAGTCGTTTTCTTTCCAACCATCACGTTTTCTGCTCCTGCACGCTCTTACACGTTTGAAATTTTTCATGTTTTTTTCTTCTCTGTCCCAAATTCTTCATCTGATATCCTCGTAAAACAATGTATTTATTCACAGTATGTCTAAGACTTAAATAATTTCTGGCATGTATTCTTGAAACTGTCTAGTTTTCAAACATCAAAAATATTCCACTGTTCCTGAGCATTTTCTGTAATATTTTCATCGGAAATTTTTTTTTGTAATATTTTCATAACAAGTTTTAATTTTTTGTTTCTTTTAGTGTAAATTGCTCTATATTAATTTCATTAATATACAAAACGCGCATAAATAAATATGGTTAAATTTTTGAAACAGGATAACAATAATATATAACTTAAAAATACTTCATAACTAAACAACACATTACATATTCCTATAATTTCTTATTTTGCGGAAGAATTCGATATAATAATAACTGTGTTGCGTGTGCAGATTTAATTACACTTCATCGCTCACGTGTCCAACTGCGTCCTTGCTTCATCATAGCAGCAAACAATTGCCAATCGTCCTCATCGCGTAATCAACGAAATGACACGACTGTAAATCGATACGTTCGTCGTGGCAGGATTTTCAAGAGAGAGGTTATGTCATTCGAGGAAGTAATTGCCTTAATTTTCTGCAGTGCTTCGTGACTTTCGAGTTGTCTATCCAGATCGACTTTCTGCTTCGTATTATTCCTGCCTTTTCTTTTTCACTCGTTTGATTATTTCTCCTTTTTCTTTTACTTTTATTTGTTTGTTTGTTTATAATCGAATTCGCTGAAAATTCACAAATTATCTCTTTACGTAATTGTACAGGATAAAAATTCATTTCAAAGAAACCAAGGACCCAGTATCATTGAGTGATATTATTTTACTTAATCAGTCAAAAATGTTTCAAGACGGTGAAAAGAGTTTTATGAAAATTATGGAGAACAATTGGTTCGCGAAAAGTAGGTAGTTGCATTACATCGTAGATGTAAATTAGCACAATATATTATAATTAATTATTACTGGCATACATACTATTAAAAATGTTTTTTTATTATAAATCCTCGTTGGTTCTACTAATGAAATTGAGCAAAGACTTTGTACTTTGACAAAGTCATGGTCTCATAACACGGTGAATGTAGTAAATATTTGTAAGAATTGAACGTTTTTCGGTATATACTTATTTTCTTTTTCTCTTGTATAAAGTGGAGCTCGAGTCATGTTTATATAATATATAATCTATTTTGGAGTAAAATGATTCTTAGACGACAAATTAATGAATAAGTATTTACAAATGAAGCAAAAGCATTATCGAGACAGAAATACAATTTTGTGGAATTTAACTCACTTCATCATTATTAATTTTAATTATAATGAATCTTATCTCTCGGGCCAAGGGTAGAAAAATAAAAGTGTCTTCCCCGTCACTAAACTTGAAACACTGGGTGTGGTTTTCAAAACGGTCCACGCACACCGGGGACAGCTGAATTTTACGACTAGAAAGCTTCATAAATTACTGATGTTCAAATGTCATAAACCATTTACCCCATTTCAGAATCACATTGTACTTCATTCATTACCGTTTCCCCTGCATATTTATAATACATTTTTTTACCGTCTGACAGGGACTGTATTTGCGGTCTGGTTCTGAAAGACGTAGTAGGGGAGCCATTCACTTGAATCAAGTTCCCTGCCGCAGTCACAAGTGGACACCCTTCTCCTCAGTCTGCCTTTTGATGAGCGCCGGCGAGGGGTAGCTTTGTCTAAGTTACGAATTGAATATCCGAACAGGAATATGCATCGTTTAAGAGTGTCTTATTCCGGATGAAGGATCTGGATGAATGCTTATCAGTGACAGCCATGAAGGCAAAGCACACGGTCCAAATTCAGACATCATGTTGTAGCGAGAGGAACGGAGGAAAATAAACGCTTGTGGTGACTATTGGACTCGCTAATAGAACCGGAAGTCAGCAGAACAAAAAAAGTCGCTCTGAATGCATTGCGTTGTACGCAGTCATGCATATACATGCAATGCTTCGGGAATTGGTGCTCTCTAGTTGTTCTTTTTTGAATGCGCGCGCGTGTGTGTGTGTGTGTGCGGTGGGGGAAATGAATCGAAGATGTATTCACACCTTTAGGAATCGAAAAAGTCGGAAATTCGGTGGTCGGAAATTCTGTGGAATGGGCTTTACCTAAACGTAGAATGAGATTTCGTATCCACAGTGTTACCATTAAACAACTTTATGTACGACTGAGGGCCNTATATATATACTTTGTACTACAGATGAAGGGTTTCATGAATAAGATTAAAAGTTCTGATGTTTTCACTCAACTTACAAATCCAGATAAATAAGAGAAATTCCGATAAATTTGTTTAATATGTACGTCAAAATGCACTTATGCACAGCACCTCACATTTTGGATTTTACAAATAAATTTGGGGAAAAAATTTACTGGCTACTCTTACTCAATCTTCAATACGGTTGAAAGTTTACTTTTTTCGAAAAGAAAGAAAAAAACGTTAATAACAGGAAGTTGCGTACCAGATGTTGTTTATGGATAGTGAAAGATCTTACTGAGTTATGGTTAACACTTCTTATGTCGGAGATACTTTGATTGTTTAACGTATCTACATTTGTTATGGAAGAATAAGAACATTTCACAATTAAAACAACTTATGGGGTTCGACACCACCGCGTTGTGCCATAATGTTTTGTGATATAAACATTGATTAAAAACAAAAAGAAAAATGGGAAATGCTACAAAAATGTTAAAAAACATATTAAACTTTGTGTAGATAGTGGAAAATTTATATTCATGATAAAATATATACATTTATAACTTAATGTACATTGTAATCTATTATTGTAATGTTAGCACAAATACGTATGATATAAGATATTCGACAATAGTTGTAATTCTAGAACCTCCACTACACCTAACCAGATAAGACTAACAATAACCTATGAATGGAACTTCTTAATGATATATAACGAAGGAAGTAAAAACAAAAATAAAAATATTTCTTGTAATGTCATATTCAGCATTAATATACAAACATTTTCGGATTTTATTTTATTTTTTGAAATTAAAATTGTGCATATGAACTAAATAAAGCTTCTAGCCCTAAATTGTGCTATATATTAAGGGATACAAAAATCGAATCTGAAGTTTTGTTTAGTATATCGATTCATCTAAGAATTATTGAGAGAACAAACGCATCATACGTTATTGGCCACTCAAAAACATTAAACGTTCGTATACGTGACGTAGATGTGAGAAATCACAGTATATAAAACATACAGAATACCTTTGATGACCATTCGAATGTTTACGAACAAAACACATAATATAAAATTCCGTTATTCTTTCATCAAATTGGCGATATGCTTCAAACATGTTTCCGTATATTATCAATAAATGTATACATATTATGTGTTGGATTAATTAAAAGTGGAAACAATGCTACACTGTGAATGTAAAAATGATCCCTGTAGATTGCTTTATTTTTACTTATCTCCCAATCAGTACTTATGAATTCGACTGTAGGAATCCAAATTCACTTAGAAATAATAGGATTTTCAAATATCCATTCCCATGATAAGAAATTCATGTAGACATCTCGTAACGTTTACATTTATATTTTCTTGATTCTCATGACAAATTTCTTTTTGACAATATTATTCTATTTTTATTTAAGTCATCTTTGACAGATTCCCAGGGTTCACCAGTTTTTGCTGGGTAAATTTGACGAAAGGTTGGTGCCAAGAGATATTGCAAACAAATCTAGCGCAACATTATGATGCGATATTGAAGTGATGTTGAAAAAGGAAGATACTTTAAAGTACGGTTGTATCAGTACTTCCTCTCCGACAAGTATTTAATGATGAAGAGTATTTTATTATTATTCATTTTCTAGCAACGGTTGGGCGTTGCACAATATTAAGAGTACAATTGACAGGATTATTACTACTAATTGTGTTTTGACCGGAGCATATTATACAAATAACATTTATGATTTTTGAATATTATTTTGTTTTGATCCGGGTATAGAACGGAATAATAATAAATAAAAAATACAATTGACTACACATATGTCATGTTGTAATGCCAATTATCAATTTACTCCAATCTTAAAATAAACCAACCTACCAACCACTTACGTCAAAATGATTTTCGAACAAATTTTCATTTTAAAGAAATATTGATACATAAACCGAATTTTGAAAAAAAGTGCTCTTGAACCCCAATATACGACCGACGGCACAAGTTATGTGCCAAATTTTGACATATCCGTCTACGTTCTATGCGGCGGACAAACAGACACACAAACTCTATATTTTATATTCGTGTATAGATAACGCATGGTCCCAATTCAGGAAACAATCACGCCCCACCAAGGCCCTCCACGCGTCAGTAATTCTCCTCAAAATGTCGGCGTCTCTTTGCTCGGAGAGCGAGGGTTGGTTGCAGCCAAAGAACGGGCGCCCGCCGTCGTCTCATTGACAATGGCATTGGAAACATTGCCAAATCTTGTGAAGGGCATTCATTCCGTCGACCGCTACTGTTGTGCTGATGTAATGAACCGTTCCCGACTGCCGTATTCA
This sequence comes from Laupala kohalensis, assembly GCA_002313205.1. Classification (NCBI taxonomy): domain Eukaryota; kingdom Metazoa; phylum Arthropoda; class Insecta; order Orthoptera; family Trigonidiidae; genus Laupala; species Laupala kohalensis. The sequence continues at coordinate 651,860 of NNCF01125844.1, read as the reverse complement.
TGAGTAATTTTGCAACAACGGAGCGACTGGTGACGACACTGCTGCCTCCAGGTAATGGGCTTGCTTTTACATGATGGGAATTTATATTATTATAGTATCGTTCATGGAAGGATGTTGTTGTACCTAAGGACTAAATATAATCCAAAATAATGTTTGTGAATTTCCCCCTCTTTAAATTTAAAGTTGTTTCAACTTACTTCTTATATTCTTTTTATACTAATTAAATACACTCCGTACTAGGAGATTCTTAGTTTTGTACATTTTCTTGATTTTGTTTGTACTTTATTAGAATTGAGAACAATTGAGAACAAAATTTCCTTAAATCGCATTATCTTGGAAATAGCTCAGTTTGAATAGACGCTCATCAATTATTCCAATTTATTTCTAAAAATGCAGTAGAATTAAAACTTCATTAATGATTATTTGAAATAATTATGTTTTTCAACTTCTGTCACTAATACATGGAAAAGTAGAAAAGTTTTGAAACACCAAATACACTTCTACGTAATAATCAAATCATACTTTTATCATATTCTCAGTAACACTCCAGTTCTTCTTGTAGAAAGAATGAAGAAATGTAAGAAAGAAAAAATAACAATATCAAAATCAGTGATACATTAACTTTTTATAATCTGAAACTAACGGAAGAAGTTAAATTCGTCGTTATGGAACTCGTATTTTAATGTTATGTTAATTTTTTATTGTTGATTTTGATTGATATGTATAATTATAAAGTATTATTGTATCGCAAAAAAAATTACACTCTCTGTATTTAAAATTACCATTATATCACCTTTTATTATTATATCTTTGGTGAAAGAGTACGATATCGCAATTATCTCTGAAAATATCTTTCAATGCTCGAAAATAATTTAGCGCTTGTAAAGTGAATCAGTAAGTTACAGCCTCACAGCTGATGACCATGGGAGAGAAAGGTCACCCTTTTCAACATGGCCCATCTATTGTGAGCATCTTCGAATCCGGAGACCCGTTCATGCCAGTGCTCGTGGGAACGAGTGCGGCGCGAAGCAAAGAAGATGCGTGGAGGCAAAGCGAAGGTGGATTAGTGCCCTAGCAACCCCCCAACTGCCCCCTCACTTCCCACGCAATCCTCTCTTCTTTTCAAATCTCTCCTCCGACTGCTCCGGTGGTCTTTTCTCCTCAGCAAATGTTTACATCTGGGAAATCTAGGAATGTAGACCGCTGCACCTGTGCAGCCTTTGTCGTTTCGACTCTCTTTCTTGAATAAAATGAATCAGCTGAATGTTTCTATTCAAAATTGTTCCTTCACAATGCACTGTACATAATATCATTTTCTTCGTCATTTTTAAACGAATTCTGAAGTTTATTTTACTAGTTTTTATCTTTAAAGGAAATGAATCAAGTTTTTTATTCCACGAATACACGAATGAAGAAAAAAAAAGACTTTTTACAGATCTTATATTTTGGAAAGTAACTATTAACTACAATGAATATAAGATAAATGTGCATAATTTAAACGGCGACAAGTAAAATAAACTAGTAAAATAGGATTCCAAATTTGTTATAATAATGTCAATGAGATCAGTTTAAAAACATTTCTTTGCTTGAATCCCAGAATATCTAAATTATTTCACAAATAAATTCCGTGCAAATTATTTAATACTCTTAAGAAACTATAATATGAATTATAAATTTACCTTAATTGCAACATCTGGCTGCAGTTCTTTGGAACTATTCACACAATAATTGTTTGATCTTAAGATCTTCTTTTCCATCTGCCACCGAGCATTGCTCACTTGCAGATTAATAAATTGTATTATTATTTAGGAATAGCTGACGTAAAATACAACACGAGAGTTTATATAATGCTTGTTCAATAAAACATTTCCATTGTATTTAACATAAAACTCCTCGGTATTTTAATCGCTGAAATAAATTAAATTTAGAAAATGAATAGGGGTGTAAGTTGTGAAACGATGAAAACATTTATAATATCCTTTACTGTTATTTTTTTTAAATTTCTTTGTACCTTAAGTTAGAAGAATTTAACGTTCAAGTATTTAAAGTTTTGTATTGAGATTAACTGACCCCTCCAATTCGAACATCCAGTACCACTTACAGATTTTCAGACGCTGTTGTAGGAATGGATGTATGAGAAAAAGGTGACCAAGTGAGTTTTTAAGAATATTCGAGCGGTTTTTTCTTTACTCTGCTCGCTGCTTCTAAACTTTTTTTTAATTAAAAAAAACACTTCATTTTGAAATATTTGTATTTCACGAAAGTACATCATTGGAAATTTTCCAAAGAATGTTTTTGCTCATGATAAACAATATTTTCCAATTGAAGTTTAAAAGGACTTCATTAAATAAAATATTGCTGGATATGAACATAAGAATGTTCCAGAATTTCTAGAATGCAACCCAGTTTCATACGATTCTTCCAAACGCATTGACATCGCTCTCAATACAAAACTGCCAACCCGACAACAATGAAAACGATTTCGGAGCAAGTAACTAGGGCATGACACACAACCGATTAACGTTTACAATGTCTAACGAGGCCTGGAGAGTCACAAACGACCGCAAGAAATACTGAACCGTAGCCAAAAGTGTCCTTGCAACATAATCTAAAGCCTCTCTCTACCCCCACTCTTTTCTCTTTGCCTTAATTAAAGAATGTATTTTCCCTGCAGTAGAAGCAACAACGGCAGCAGTGTTTGCTACGTTTTATTCTCTTTTATGCGTTTTTTTAATCTTTTGTTGTGAGCGCCAGCCGCATGCAACTATGAAGTGAAAATACGTCCGCAGGCTAAACTGAAGGGATGTCGTCTTTAATAACAGGATTGCGGCAGTGTGTGTTGAAGGAATGCGAAGCCAAAAAAGAGGGAAGTGAAAAAAGGAAGTGGTGATGAAAGTGGTGTCGCGACTGGTGTTGTCAGACAGTGTGACAGTGAACAAGGGTTGTAAAAGAAATACTATGAAAGGACATAAATCAAAAGAGGCTGGATAGTTGGGATGAGAAATATAAATCCAAACTCAAGTATATCGGAAACACTGTTTATCGTTTAATAAAGTGAGCTCCACATAGGGTGGAAATAGTCTCCGGGGAACAAATCTTAGAACTAGGTTAAGTTACCAGTACTCTCAACCACATGGTACACGAGGTGGCTCACATGAAACTGCTTTTCCCTTCGCACAACCGGTATATAAGACAGCAGGGTCTATATCATATTTGAGTCTATGGTAATAACAACACTAACAAAATATTTTACTTGATTGTATACAGGAGATTATTGAGGTAAGGTCATCTGTTGCAATCAAAGTACATTTTACTTGTCAACGTTTCGGAATTATATAATTCCTTCATCAGGGCTGAAACGAATAACAAGAATCACAAGATTTATGATCAACTACTGCAATTGTACACAATTATCTATAATGCTGTTACATACCTTGTAATGTATTCTTAATTTAAATCTTAGAAATCATATTTACACATTTCCTCATATCTCATGTTACTTTCCCTTAACACAACGTACGATACAAACATTATTAACTACAAACACCATTTGGGTTTGTTTACAGGCAATCGTCAGTGTTACCACCTATACTGTACTAGTTCATAATTTGTCAATACCAACATGGGAATCTCAACTTCATATTAACATGCACTGATTATACATAGAGAAATCATCCAACACTAATAATAATGTACAGATATATATTATATTAATTATAAGAGTAAACAATTAAAGAAAGAAAAATAATAATAATAATAATAATAAAAATTAGTATAAAATTATTTCCTATTGATTATATTGATGTACATATAAGTAAGCTGCTCTACATTAGCTTGCAACAGATGACCTTACCTCAATAATCTCCTGTATAGTGTATTTTAAATGTCAAGAACAAAGATGATTTTAACTGATTTTCAAGTTATTTCTTGAGAAAACGAGACAATAACTAATTATTTCATCATCTAAGAAATAAATATTTTATTTTCAATTAAAACAGAATATTAGTCATATTTTCCGTCCGCATATATAATAACAAATAGAGGACCCTATTTTTAAAGATTTATTTACTCTGAAACGCAAATAAATAAAATAACATACAACGTTTCAATCCTTTTTGTGGATCATCCTCAGGTAAATTGACACAACTTAAGAGCAATGAGGTCAAGTCAGTTGCTCTTAAGTTGAGTCAATTCGCCTGAGGATTATTCACGAAAAGGTTGGAATGTTGCGTATTATTTTATTTATTTGTGTTTCAGAGTAAATACATGTCTGTTCTTAAAAAATAGGGTCGTTTAATTAGTCATTAAAACATAATATGTACATGACTTCTTCGCCGAACATAAAATATTAATATTTCGTTTACGGAAACAATCTGCGACCAAATCCACGCGAACCACTTACGTACTCCATTATTTCCAGAGAGAGTCAGTTGCAATAACAGCGTGTCAAGTGGAGACGGGCAGGGCAGTGCAGTGGTGGAGACGCGGCGGTGACAGTGTAGGCTGCCGCCACAACGGAGAGACGCAAACAACGGGGACAATGAAATAGTATGCGACAGGGTGGTCGCACTTACCACGCATGCGTATAGATCCAAACTGCCACCAGAGAAAGGGAGATGATACTCACACTCCGACGCACGTACGCACTAGCACTCGCTCACTCACGTCGGGCGACGCGTGCAATTTCCTGCACATGTAATTCCAGGAAACTAAGCTTCCAGAAGGAATTGAGGGAAGTCAGAGAATGTGGGTGTATAGACGGAGGGATAGTGTGGAAAAGAAGGAAAAATAATTGTAACTCAAACACAAAGTTTTAGTAATTACGATTTATAGACAATAATTTCCGAATAATCTGAAGTTCGATATTTCTAAGTACATGTAAACTATCTATTTTGTTTTATTAAATATAAATTTGTTGGTATTATAACACGTAGCTAACTATTTATTATTATCATCTTTTCAATCCGCCTGTGTCTTAGACCGGAATTGATGGAATGGTCCCTTGCTTGCTTCCGTAAAGTAAATTAGTTCGTTGTTCTCCACTTGGTCATACGCAGTTTGTAATTTTTGTCAGTAAATTTATTTTATATAACTCATTTTTCTCAACAAAAGCCAACAACTTGAGTCAAATTTAGAAAATCATCTGATCTCACTCAAATTGAGAATCTCTCTATCACGTTTTTCCGAGAAACGCTAATTATACGTCGGATAGTGGTTCGGCAGATAGCGGTTAATAGAAATTTCTCGTTGCAACAGCGGTTACCGATGCGCCTTGCAGTATATTTCGTGCTCAGTGCACGAATAAATAGAAAACTGAAATTCATTTTTAGTTACACTATACCTGCAATAAAAAAGAAATTAAATAATAATGGTATTCAGATCGGAGAATTTGTTTAAAATAATAATTTTACTACAGCAGTTTGAGAGTAGATTATAGCAAATACTAATGACTATACAAAGATTCTCTGTGTATTAACTAATTACACTACTCAATACATTAAATTTAAAAAAAATGTTCAATGAAAGATATTATCACGTATTATCACGATAAATTATTACGTATGCATTTAAGAAACACTTACTCGACATAATATTTTCAAAACTTTTTTTAAAATTTTTGCAATAGAAGAGACCGAAAACAAATTTTACGAAAGCGAACCATCTTTACTACTTAAAATGAATTGCAGAGTAGATTAATTTTTACAATTCGAGTTCATTAATCCATGTTAATCCATGGAACATACCCAATTCGTCATAAAAATGAGGCCAAGTACACAAAATTGTGGAAAAAGAGTAATTGATGAAGATTATTCACTCTATGAGTAAATTACAAACGCACAAATTCATTGAACGAACGAACTAGAAATTGTAGAATATTTACAGAAAATAAGTTTATTTCTTTTCGTTTTACAATATATTGAAATAATTATTCAACTTTTCTGTACTGTTTCTGGGAATTTTTTTTCCTGTGAAGTGTTTCCCTAAACTTAGATCTGATACATGTATAAAATTTAAGTTAATCTTCTTGACAACATACTTCAGAGGACACAGGATGGTCAGAAAAAAGGTTAACTCAAGTATTGAAAATACTATACTTATCATTAATCAACTTGGCGATATGAGAAAGTGAATATAGGCCTATATTGAGGCTAGTAAGTTGCAAGATAGATGTTAAATTAAAATTCCTTTTTCACAAACAAGTATATGTCACTAGAGTAATCCTGATGACACTCCAGCGTGGCTAAAGCAATTGAAGTGAAGGGCAGAGAACCCGTTGGTGGAAGGTCGGGTCCGTTTCAGTGCTAAATTACCCTGTTAGCACTCCACCCGAAGTCGAGCACACGTAAATACTCAAGGATGCTTAAAGGTAACGACTGCGCAGTGTTACAGTGGTGAGCGCATTATTTGAGTTCCTTGACTCAGGAAATGCCGTGCTCTCTTCTGCAGCCATTTTGCTGACTGGGAACTTTACACGAACAATTTTCCTTGAAATATTTTTTTTTTAATACCAGTGAGCTCATTTTAAGTATCTTCGTTTCTAGGGCTTCTAGGGCATGGTTCAATGTTACATACGAACTTTACCAATGGCACGGGTTAGAATTATATGTCTAGATTATTATTGACTTTTATCATGATCTAAAGAAAATATTTTATATAATAAATATATCGATGTGCTTCTTCATTTCTGAAAATATTTTGATAGTTTATTTACTTTTATAAATCAAAAAGAAAATTAATTTTTCAATGAAGAATGTTCTTGTTACCATCATTCATCTAACTGGACGTAGTAAAGTAAATAACCATTTAATACAAAACATTATTTAAATTAAATTAAAAATATAAATACACTTTTTATATGTTAAGGTGCGATCTGTTGTTGTGAAGCGTATTCGTGATCGACATTAGCTGAACTTTAATATGACCCACTAACCGAATATTTCAACCGACGGAATTCACATTAATCCTTTCATTTCGAAGCGTAGTGGAATTTAAGTGGCATTAGCGGAATTCCCGATACCTTTTCGTATCCCTGTATACTAAACGCAATGAAAATCCGAAAGGAAAAAGTAATATATACTGGTTTGCAATTGTAAGAGACATTGAATTCCAATAACCACGATCTATATTTACATTTTGTGTTATAAAACATGAACTTAACATGTATAAAGCTGTCATAAACATGGTAGTTGTACAATGCAATAACTTAAAAATCATTATTGGCCTAATATTTACATGCCGTTGTAAAATATGTAACAATAATGATACAGAAGAACGTTTTATGAGTGGCATCAATGATTTTGTGATAGAATATAGTTAAAAAGTAAAACACAAAAACTCATTGTACACAAGAACAATTTTCTACTTCAGATATTTTAAGATATATTTAGATATTCAGAAATTTTAGATATATCAGTACATCATACTAAATGTTACTTTAAAAAGTGAACACACTTTTGTAATAAAAATTAATGTTTCGGGTGAATAAAAGGTTGAAAAATATATAGTATTACACTCACCATTATACTAAACATAAAAAATCTTATATTCATAATTTTGTTTTACTCATCAATAAATTACCAAACGTTATGGACGAAATTATGGATTGAAGATTTCCATCGTGTATTTGTAGAGGTTCGATGGGTTGATATATTTTATTTATTTTGGACGAGAAATAGTATACAGAATAGTCTGTAAATGTGATCACTCCTTTATCACAAAAGATGAACGAAGCGCGCAATTGTGATTATTATTTTCATATAATACCTTGAGGTGGTTAACCGCTGAGTTACTTGCAAAATCCGGGTAGTACTTAAATAATTAAGTCCCAACATCTTCATTGTTTCGAGTACGTAAATACAAGTAAGAAGGGAGGGCATTTAATTCTCCTAACAACGTTTTACGTAAATCGAGGGAAGAAAACTGAAATTTCGAAAATAGTTTCTCTTAGATCGAGATTGGGAAAGATCCAAATGTAATTAGAATTGTTGAAAAAAAAATTCTTGGTATTATTAAAATAAAATATAAATTAATTATTTGAAACACAAATAGTTTTTACTAAATGTTAAGAGTTTCGAAGGAAAATTTTATCTTATCTCGATTCGATTTTTACGAATCGATATTTACGAAGTAACATCTAACATTTTTTTATAAACTCATACCTCAAATGATACATAGCAATACCTTAAATAGGGATTTAATTGATACGATCCAATCAATCTACCACATTGTATCCACTTACGCCCACGTAGAAATTTCGAGTCGTAACGACGTCGTTACAACATAGTCAAAGTCGTGGCGTCGTCGAAAAACAAGGTCGTGGAGGTGTTGCAAATACATGTAACGTCGATTCAACGTTTCTACAACTTTTATGGATATTATCCGTCGTCTTAACTTGTTAAATCATATTCTATGACAGGTAACACACATTCCTATAAACGTTGTTTTATAATTTCCGTCTTCCACGTCCGACTACGGCGTGACTTCAACCAGGGTCCTTAGTATCTCAAGGCGAGCACGCTACCACTGAGCTACTGCAACATAGTGATAGATGCTAAGTTGTTATTCTGTTGTATTGCGCTGTCTTGGTACCATGAACAGTAAACAAGTAAAATAGTACTCTCCGTAAACAAGTAAAAGATGGTGTTCTCGGAGATATAAATTCTTGGCGAAAAATGCACCCATGTAGAGTTCCAACTACCACAACCAGATGGCAGTGAAAGACGAAACGTCGAAATAGCGAATGTGGTTACGACAGTCCAAAGAGAAATCGACTCGATATCGACGTCGAAATACGTCGAAAGTCGGCTCAACGTCGGCGATTTCTGCGTGGGTGTCTTTGGACGTTCAACCGAAAATCGATGAATATCTTTTTAATGGTGTGCATGTGACTCGCTTCGTTATTTGTTGCGTGCACTGTAGTAGGAATAATTACAAACGGAAAATGAATCTCCAATCAATAAATAAACCAAGTATTATTCATGTACCCAAAGCACTTAGGAAGAACATTGAGGAATTCATGATCGTCCCGTGACACTTGTGAGATATGAAAAGTGAGATATACAAAGGAAGAAATTATTTTAATATAATTATTCATTCTTGTTGAGTATTTGCAAGAGTAAATGTGATTTTATTTGAACTAAAAACAACAACGTTTCTCTGTGTTAGTTTTACTTTGTATTTTCAAGAGCCGTATCGTATGAAGAGGAATGTCGAGATTCAAGAAAAACATTGTCTCATACAGATACGCAGCGCCCGCTGTCCGCTCGAGAACACGTGTCATCCCCACCTTTTTCACATTTCCTATTCTCGACGTAGAATACCAAGCGTTTTCCAGTCGCTTCTCACACGGGTCACCATCACTACGATGCTACCGCTCCACGATAAAAGGGTTCACCAAGACCATTGTCGATGCGCAGTTTATAATGGCGTGCCCCATTTCTAAGCTTCCGCATCCACACAGACAATGTCATCTTAGTGATAACCAAATAGACCTACACTATCATCCTCACCTTCCCACCACCTTTTACACCTATCCCCATTGTCATTATTTCCTTGGCAACACTAACTTGACCGTCACCACTTCGAAACAACATCATTCCTCCGTAAGTCCTACTTCTCATCGGAGCTGATCACCTACCTCTGCATTTCCTAACTTATTTTCCCTACATTCTATTAATACAGAATTCGCGGCGAGAGAATAGAAATTAGGGAGGTGTCTAAATAGAGGATCCAATACTACCATTGTCGACTCTTCCCCTCGCTGTGGCTACGTGGACTACTCCTGACAACATAATTATACAAAAGTGCCAAACCGTTCATTTCTGTCAAACGCGAAAAACATTCCTCCTTTTTGCCTCCATCATTTTTTCCACCTTTATCATCCAATACTGTTGTTATTCGCTCTTCCACTACCATCATCGTCACTTCCACCCACACCCTTAATCTCTTTTCCACCACCGTCACCCACGCCACAGGAAGCAAAGGGCATGGGGTTCAACGGCCCAGCCAACTCCCAGGAGACTGTGTGCATAAATCCGAGATGACATTCCAACTCTAGCTGCGTGGCGGAATTTATCATAAAATTAATTTTCCCACAGTCACATTATTTTCCCTACAACGCGGCGCAGTTTTGGGTTAATTTGCCTAGCATTGGTTCTCTGGAGACTAGCATCTAAAATATAGGCATTCGCTGTTTCTCTCTCTCTTTATAAGGATTGACATGACACAGAGACAAAAAAATATTTTGGTTACGAATAAAGTAATTTCGTGACATATTCAAAACAGACAACCACGGTTTAACCATACTGTGGGGTTATTTGTGAATACATTACACAATACATTACATTCGTAATTGATACACGTTAAATCTTAGCAGGCACTAAATATTGAGAAACTGCACGTAACGACAGTATCGGTTTTTAAGGTTTGGGAAACCCTGCTTCTTGAGTAAAATTGCGTCCGTTAAAAACTCTTTATCTCACCGTTACGTGGGGGTGAAAGCTGATTTACTACCAACTCCTTTGCAAAAGTTATTTGTTTATCCAGTCGTAAATCTTTAGTGTTTTCTTCACAGCATTTTCTCGGTAATCAATACTCGCGAAAAGTATTTCTAGTACGTCCTGCCGAATTATTATAGTATTCTTTTCTTAGCAGGAATAAAAGTTCTCGATATTGTTTAAAGAACATTTTAGTTCCGCTAATTGAGGTATTCGACATTTAAAAATTCGCGAATGTTTAATAATTATACTAGCTTAATAAAAGCATAACTTTTCTCTCTCTTAAAAATAACACCAATTCATTGAATTAAATTTGTTTTCAACATTCAGTTAAAACTTCCACTTCTTTTTACCTCAATTTCACTACACCTCTATCTGACTGATATAAGTTTATTCATTTGATCTCAACATTTGGAAAATAAGCTACCACGTAGATTTCTGGGTGTCTGTTAATTATGGTTCAACAGATTTAAGAGAGCATTTAAAATGAATTCAACCACGAAGTATTTGAAATTTGTGTTTCGTTTGTCATAGTTCTTTCAATTTACAAAGTTCTTATAATTCTTATACGTGCGTTGTATGTAAAACTATGGATACTTTAACATTTGGCAATTAATAATCTACGTGAAATAACTCACAAATATAGAGAACTTTAATGACAAACAACTTTAAAAATCGCACAAATAAGTGATTTTCCTGCATCCCAGCAAGAAACAACAAAAAACAACAGAAAATAAAGACTAATTGGAGGTCTGTTTGCCGAGATACACGTAAAATTTGAAAACTTACACAAATCACAATTTAACATCTACGTAATAAAGGTTGTACAAAATGAATATCACAAAATGTCCTATAATTAACAGCAACAATTTTTCTAACAATTAGTGTACATAATAGAATATGTATGATAATTGTCTTGTTCTTTAGAGTCCAAATAAGAGAGGGGTTAGGTTTGTCAGTTTTACTTCCTCATTTACATAACAAGTAAAAACATCTTGTAATCAGGAAATACAAACTTATTTATTTTACACTGTAACGTGTTAGATTATTTTTCATGTTTCAAAACTCTTATTAAGAAAATACTTTTTTTTGTTACAGAAAAGTGAACACTAAAAAAACTTACAAGAGAAAGTTGGTGAAGTGGTTTTTCTCCACTAGTTATATTCTCTCCGTTGTACAGCTTTCATCCTGACGTAAGCTTGCTATATTTTAGCTCCCTTTATTCTATCATTTTTCAACAACGAGTTTTAAGATCTGATTTTTATTCCGTCAGTCCCAATTACATCGGTACCACGTCACTGATCTGTAAGAAGTCCCGAACGAGAGCGTTTCTTGTTAAAACTTGCTGAAGTGGCGTATTATTCACTCGAGTTCCAAAATTCAGCCGGCCGCAATTCCTACTTCCGAATCAGATTCCGGAATAATTCCCTAATTATTTTAAGTTCCCCCTCTCCAAGACGATGTAGTCGGTAAAGCATTTTCTCCCCGATCCACAACGTTCATTAATGAGTGCAAAGGCAGCAATTCCCGGTTTGCATTCGGGAACCAATCGAAAGGAAATTTCCCGTAACGTAACCACGGCGATCCCTCCGCCAAACATCTCAGTAACTTTCGTTTGTTTCTTTGCTATTGGAGCACAGCCTTCCTGATCGATTGTTGGGAAGGAGAAAAGAAGGCGGGGAGCGCGAATGAGTTTGGGGATTAAACAACCAAAGATACTGGCAGGGTTTAGAAGTCTTCTGGGACTTGACGAGGTTTCGAGAGATAGTGTCAACTGATCTTGTTGGTTCCTGTTCTTCCGTTTTCTGGTAGCGCTGATGTCGCCAAACGTACTCTGCCCCTAACTTTTGTTGTGTCTGGTATTTGCTGCATCGATGGAAGAAAATTCAAAAGGATTATTTATTAAATGAAGAAATTGTAAAGGGATTATTTATTAATGAACTAATTGTGTCTATTTTTAAAATCTACAGAATATGGTTTCGAGAAAATTATTACAATTACTCAGAAACAGAACCTGACCCATAAAAAGGAATCATACTTGCATATATAACTCTACAAAAGTATTTGTATAAAACTCGTGTACGACTTAATGAAGAAAAAAATTAAAAATTTTCTATTTTTACAATTATGATGATTCTTTATACCTTCTCGTTCTTAATATTTTAAAAATTAAAAGAAATTACACATATATTGGTTTCTCCTCTTAATACGATTACATTTTCGTTAAAGCATGAAATTTTATACTCATAAGTGGATATTTATTACTTTTTTAAACAATTTATCTGCAATGACATTTACATCCTCCAGTTCTTTTCCAATCGCGACAATTTTTCATTTTTTCTTACTACACGTTAACATGTTCACTTTTCTAGTTATTCACACACATTTTTGAAATTCAGCCGTTCTTCGAATTTAACAGTTTCAACTAGAACCCCTGGTAGCTTTTTGAATTTTTATTTTAAGAAAATCATACTCACTTCAGTTTACGCTGATTTACCACGGTATTTACATCCTATGTGATTCATACTGTTGTGGATGGAATTGATACGATCCAAGCCAATCTGGGTTATTTCAACCTATTTTACACCTGCAGTGGACTGTTTCAATGTATAACATAATAGATGGAAATACTATTTATAGTTATAAGAAGTTAATTAAAATAGAAACTGCTCATTCTTTGTAGTTAGTTTCTCACTCCAATCCCTGTTCTGAAATCAAAAATAATATTCGTATTCAAGACAACCACAATATTCTCCATATTCAAGACAACCTCAAATGGAATTGTCACATTGACAATCTTAATTCTCAATTAAGCAAATTGTGTTATGTATTACGAATCTTAGTTAACGTAGTTAGTCCACGTATTTACCGTTGCGTATATTTTTCAAACGTTTACTCCCACTTACATTACGGCATTACCTTCTGGGGCAATTCCGGTCAGAGTATTCAGAATTCAGAAGAGAATAGTTCGGNCCTTTATTCAAGGAATTAAATATCTTAACACTTCCCTGCATTTATATTTATGAAACGGTCATGTTTGTTAAGACCGAATTACTGAAGTGCCACCCTTGCTTCATATGAAACAGTCTCGATCACGAACACAATACTCGCAGTAATAATAATATTCATCGCTCTAGAGTGTCAACCACTCTGCCAAAAAGGACCATATCATTCGGGAATCGTTCTATATAATTCCCTCCCCAAAAATATAAAAGATATTATGAAATTGATTCTCTTGAAATTCGCGGTTAAAAACTACCTCCTGCATCAGTGCTTCTACATTGTAAAATAATTTATTGATTTTAATAAAAGTTAAATTCGTCTTGTACTTTATCACGCCAATGCTGTAGTACTTTTTAAATAGCTTATAACAATTTTTAAAAAAAACTATTTTCTTGCATGATTGTGTTCTCTTATGACTCATATTAATTTAGTTTTATGTGTACTCAACTTTGCCACGGTTGTGTACATAAATTCTGTTGCCCCATCCTGGCCCGGGTTTTTCTCTGGTTTTTCTTCGGGTAGAGGCGGATTTCTTGTACAAGTTCTCTAGACTTTGTCTAGGGGCGTGTTTATTGTAACAATAAATTGGGAATTTAGTGTTATTTCAATTCTTATGATGTTTTAAACACTATACTCAGAATAATCGATAGTTCGATAATATTTTTTACATGTATAATTTTTGCGTAAATTAGAAACATATTGACATTCTATCAGTATTATAACTCGTCGCTAACTTTTCATATTATCTAGCAACTTTTGCTGAAATTTTTGAATCCGCCTCGGATTTGATTGAATTTGAATCCGGATCAGAATTGATGGAATGGTCCATTGCTTGCTTCTGAAGAGTAAATTATTTTATTGTCCTCTACGTGGTCATACGCAGTTTTTACTGCTTTTTTGACAATAAATTTATAAATTTTATTATATACAACGATGACATTGGCTACTCTTTGCACGAATTCAGTGGTTTTGGAATTTTATTCACTAGCCACTGTTATCAAAAAGTTTCAAACAACGCAGTTTCATAATTAGATTTTTGTACTGTCATATTTTACATGTGTCATTATATTAATATCTGTCTATTATTTTTATACTTAAAACCATGTATTATATGTTAATTCATTTTCTGACTTGTTTCCATATTATTCGTCCAGTAGTTTGTTGTTCGCAATTTTTGTCTGAAATATGTAGGAAATTGTCCCAAACATATTTACGACCATTTATCTTTTATCTGATTCGGATAAATTTGATTTTTTTTTCTTCACTCATAACCCAAACGAAACAGGAATGATTTCGGTTTTCTCTCATTTAACAAAAAGTACGGAGATTTCTGAGATCTTTCATAGGATTTAAATTACAATTACCCGTTTTTAATCACTTTTGCCACATTCAACTATGGGAATATTATATTCCTACAGATTAGCTATGTGAAGCAACAACAAGTTCATTTCTCGTTTTATATCTATTGTGATTTTCTTGCAACGAAGTAAAATCCAAGCTACATTGTGTTAGCTACCACTCTTGTCTTTTTGTTCATTTTCTGTAACGCTGTACTTATTTCTTTCCAAGTTTATATCCTACTATCACTTCCGACCGCTTGCTTTCCTATGATCCGAGCTTTGTTTAGAATCGAACCTCAAAGTTCTACTGCCTCGTTGGCCGCTAAGCCTTTAATCCCCATTGGCTTTATCTCTCTTCCTCCTCCATAACTCGAAAACCTCGACCTGGGATTCCCTGATGTTACAAAGAACTTTCTTATGTTTTCTAGGCATCCTACGATTCCAATGCTGTATCACTGTATTCCTTTGACACGAATACGTCATATATGCCATATGCTATATGCCATATGCCAACTTGAGCTCAGGAAAAATACGACAATTTTAAAACACCAACAAATAAAACTCACGGGCTAATAGTTGAATTTTTTGGCGTGGTAATAGACGCAAGTGAGACAACAAATAATCTACGCAGTTCTTACAATTCCTGCCGATCAATCTATTGCGAACTAAAATAAAATTAAAAACATATTTTTTGTTTTAGTGCGGTTGTCATGTTATGTTATGAAAATGGAATTAAATGTGCAAAAAAGGATGTTAAGCTACATATCGAATTTATTGATTCAGAATTTCGGTTGAAAGCAGATAGATGAATGAGTAGATCTATTGAATTCTAAAAAATGCGTTACCTGTCCTTTTACCGATTCTGAACTTTGCATACTCAGAAAGGACAGATGCAAATTTAACAGAAGAGGCGTCCAGCAATGAAATTCTCTTCCAGGGCGTGACGTCACGCCGAAAGAGCGGATACGTTGTTACGCTTCCTTGGAGATAGTAGAGGTCCAGTACAATGTTATATTGTCAATGTTACATCATAGTACAATGTTATTGCTGACAACTAAGTGGGGCGTACGTATAGAGATTGTTCAGCCACTTAGTTGTCAGCAATAACATTACAAAGAGTCTATAATTATAACGCACCATGCTGATTTCATTTAAACATAATTATCAGTTGAAAAATGTGATGTGATATAATTTCAACCGTTGATTTAAAATCATTTCCTTCAGTATCCTGATAATAGTTACTTTTATTAAAAATGACAACGCATCATAGCATGTCATCTTCTATCTTTGTCTTTTCGTATAAAACTTCTTTATTCACTTAATTTCTATCCTAAAAATGTTATCTTTTGCAATTTATCATGTCTTCTAGGTGTAAAAGTAAAAGAATCCACATAAATGTATTACTAGAAATTCAGACTTCATCATTGCGAAGCTATATCCATTTCTTTCCTTTCGTATCATTTCAACCAATACCAGAAACATGTCCCTTAGATATTCTCAAACATTTTTTATAGGAGATAGTCATCATTGTTTGCTAATTTTACCTATCATTTATCTTTATTAATACATGTTCATCTATCCTCGAATGAATCTAATAAATTCTCCTGTTCGTATGTGACTATTACTGATAAATTTGTATATATATATATATATATATATATATATAAGTGAGGTAGGAGACTCTCATAGTTCGGGATATAATTCAAAATATTCCCCTTATTTTCATCTGATACTTGTTACAACTTTTTTGTAATCAATGGAGAATGGAGATTCATTTTGTGGTTCAAACCAATTAAAAGATTAATTTTTTTACAAATATAATAACCATTGACAATTATCATTTCCCTTATTTAAAAGAAAAGTGATGTGAATCAAATAAAACAAATGAATACAGAATTAGTAAAAATTAACCATTTCTCCCAATCATTGCATGTTTACAGCTTCTAAATCCTTACATTATCTATTAAAAAAACCAACTCGAGGTTTAAGATTTCATCGACTAGACGTAGAAAGAAAAATATTATCCACATCCTCCCTGACCAATGCATGCATTTCCTCTCACGAGGGGAATTTAAACCTCAGCGGGTGGTAACCCTGCTATGCTGGACTTCCCCTGGTGCACCCCACTTCTCATATTAAATCGAGGGACCTTCTCCAGACTGAGGCTTAGCCTATGTAAACAGGCGCGTTCAGAGAAAGGAAGGACAAAGGTTTACCTATCGGAAGTATTGAAAAGAGGGGGAGTCAAAAAAAGGGAAAGAAAAGAGAGAGAGAGAGACTTGATCTGCAGTCCATTGCTTGGAAAGCGAGTGAGCATAAGAGAAGCGGTGGAAGGTGAAAGGAGTGGAATGAGGCGAAGGTGGTTGGCGGGTTAGCACAATGGCGTCGCCAGGTACACACACAAGCGTAGTAAAGGGCAGTCGAGAGTGGAGGGATGAAATTTAAGGGCGGCTGAGTGCGTAGAAGGTGGAACCACGGATTGGCGGCGAGGGAGATAGCATGGATCGGCTTAAAGACGTCGCTCTGTCACTGTGTACAGTTTTCTTTTATCTTTCTTCTCTTTTTTTGCGCGGGAGGGGTGAAGAACTCACTTTATTTAAAGAGTGTAAATGTAATATTAGCAAAAAAAAAATAGTTGGGAGGTATTCACTATAAAATACAATTATTTAATAGGTGAATACTGATAAATTTTTGATTATAAATATACACCAAAACGCTGTTTTATTAATATAATAAAATAATTTGTCACTTTAATACGTTCGTTTTGACATAAAATACTAAATGCGCAATATAATAAAACTTCTTTCAATTCATTCATGCATAACATTGCACTTTAAGATTATAATAATTATTAATATACTTTAACACAAAAACCTGCAAGAAATATTTGATATATACATGTAAGAGACTGTTACGTTCTATAATAACGTGATAACAGAAATTTAGCAAATTGCCCCTGTAAAGATCTGGGAAGTACAAAGAACAACTCATATAAGGAATCTACAAATAGACATTTTAAATTTACTGATAATCTCAGTTATTGATAGACATTTTTTTTGTGTGTGTAAA
Organism: Laupala kohalensis; assembly: GCA_002313205.1. NCBI lineage: Eukaryota > Metazoa > Arthropoda > Insecta > Orthoptera > Trigonidiidae > Laupala > Laupala kohalensis. Next base: position 633,952 of record NNCF01125844.1, on the reverse strand, counting down.
TAAAAGTTTCTTGCTGTAACTGTTCAAAGAATTTGAACAAAGACACAATCAAACTGATAAAAAATATATTTGGATAAATAAATCTACAGAAAAATGATTCCAAACAACCACCATTTTCAAGCATTCTTTATTGGTGTCGACAACTGCAGTGTAATTATCTACTTGTAAAATAAAAGCACAGAAATTGTTTGAAAATAGCAGTGATTTGGTATCATTTTCTCAAAATTTTGTGCACAATCAAAAATGAAACTATTTTTTGTCTTTAACGTGAACGGTAAAAAAGTTCGCATTAAGAATTATCCAGTAGGTGTATAATTCCGGCCGTTAAGGGTAAAGACACTTGTGTGAGTAAAAGATGTGTTAGGGAAAATCATTGGGTTAAGACGTCTTGAAACAGTGTAGTGAGGGAAGACAATAGTACGGGAGACATCCGCCTCCGATATTTTACACATTATAACTAAAGAACCATGATGAGTCAAGAGAGCGTGGGAGAAATGATTAAAAAAAGGGGAAAAAATATCTTTGAAGAGTAGAGTGCCGCCATTCGTGTGCACCTGTGGGGATCCCAGGAGGTAGTGCGACCGGAAAAAGGACCGGTGTCGCTGTGATGGATGTGACTGGATGGCAGATCCGGCCGAGACCTTTTAAAGATATCTCGATCTCCACGCAGCAGCCGGGCGCTTTAAATGACGTCATGGAGCGTTGACGTTGAAAGCAGAAAAGCGTCAAAAGAGCGTGGGTGGTCGGTTCGAGGGCGTTGCTGAGCGATGGATTGTGACGATTCTCACCACTTTGTTTAGCTTTGATCAAATACCCAATAGAGATTTGCTTGCGTTCAAGAATAAGAGACGTGGAACAAAAAAAATTCACGAAATTTTGAAATATCCTCCGGAGGAGTTCTAATTAATTAGAAATTTACGCTATTGATTTTTATTGTTGAACAAGAAAATTATTTAAAACATGATAATAAATTAAGATTTCCGTCCGACTCTTTCTCTGGCGATAATCGTGTTGTCTTGTCTTGACACGTGATACGGCTGACGTTTCCACTGGAACAGTTTTAGTTGAATTTATTTTTAAATAATTTTTAATGTATGAAAATCTTAACGCCATTACGTTTCTATTTCCATTTGTTATGTACGTATTTTAGCATGTAAAGCCGATAAAAAATGTATAAGCCCGCTCAAAATTCTACGTATACACCTACTCTAATTTTAAGTCAAAAATTTAAAATATTGCGATGTAAGGTTATAAAATTTCATCAGCAGTGGTTCAAGAATGATTAAATCCTCATTTAGAATATTTGTTTGAGATACTATAGCTTAGTTGCTCTGATGGATATAATACCGTAATGGTACTTTTCTTTTCCAGAGTTTGGCATATTAATGAAGTTATTCCATTTTTCTCAGAACTGAAACAATTATTTTCTTCCCCAAAAATGTACTCTCATCAGCTACTTAATGCTTTAAAATTATGTTTTTTTCGATAGTTATACAGAACCGCAGAATATTCGGAAATTGGGTTAGTTCGTTATTCCTGAGAACCATATTCGTGTGGTCAGAATTTTCCTGAAATTAAATATTCAATTTCATGCAATTTTATGGAATTAATTGAGGAAGGTGCAGGTACAGTATGTAGATTTAGTAATGCGCACCTGTACCACGAAAACTTGCTTTGGCGTAATGAAATTACCAAAAATCGTGGTATCGCCTCGTTGGTTGTGTCCTGTAATCCATGTCGAGAAATTCATATATTACAGAAAGGAAATCTATTAAGTACTACAAGAACAGTATAGAGTACAGATTTGAACTTTACATACATGAAAGAAAAATGCATATATTCCAGTAAACTAGTTGGTACTTACTGAAAGTTCATTGGGCACATGTTCAATGGACACTACAACTCACCGAAGAACTATAATTTCATGAGAGCGTTTGTGATGACGAGGGATGGGAGGTGGGGGTAAAATGATTCTTCACCCCATCGCTATTTGAACTATCGAATCTCCCTCTTTGACGGTCCATAATGAAACCAAAATGAACTTCAACTGTAACCATCGTTGGAATTGGGCATTTTACGTCGATCAAGGGTGCGCCCTAGATTTATAATATTCTAAAGATATATATATATATATATCTTTAGANCAATATTCGTTCATAATAAGATCGTCAGTCTAATTATTTATTTCTTTTAATTTTATAATGAACGTTAATTGAAGCGCAATTAATTCTGATCTAGTTTCCGTCCTCTTACATCTGAAATAAAATTAATTCTATTCGATGTCATACAAAAACATTTTATTGATCTAGTCGTTCATGTTTGTTTTCTCTCGCAATAATGTTTACGCTGTAGCTGATAACGAGTAACAATCACTCCCATTCAACTGTTTGCGAGAAACATCTTCACTGTTCCATATTCGATTGTTTTGTACAAACATCTAGACATAATGCAAGCCATATAACGAGCAGCGTTGCAAGAAGCTAATAAAACATAGACTGTCCAACTATTATACATCCATAGAGTTTGTTTGGAAAAAGCTAACATTGTTAAGTCCAACTAACTTCCCGGGAGGAAGTGGGGTTGAGCAGATGCCACTACCAGCCCGAGGCTTTGAGTTAGGATTATTGGACGCGAGTTAACTTATGTACACGACGGATCTGTTTGTCTTTTCAACGTGCTTTTCTCCACGTACACGTTCTGCTTCATCACATCCTCTCTAATCCAATTAAGTCCCTCCCATTGCCTTAACGCTGTACAATATCCATAAACATACCAAATTTTCGCAAATTAAACATTTTGCATACGAAATCGCGCGCCGTATCTCTCTTCGTTTACTTTTCTTGGGTCGATGATAATAAAACTTGTGTCCGCGGAGATGCGAAGCAACAAAGGTGAACTACAGAAATTGATATTTAAACGAATGTTGGGAAGTTATTGTATCTAGAGAATGTTACGATCAGAGAAATAATGTGGGAATCTTGACAAAGAAAACCATGTAAAAATTGGACGAAACAAAATCTCAAAAATTAATATACAGAATGTTTCAGAACTCCCCGTAAAAAAAGAGAAATGATAGAGCACATTAATTGGAACAAAAAATTGTTAAGATACACATATTCCGAAATGTCTCGAAGGTGGTTTCCCTTTACCATATTTTATAATGAAAAATCACTATTTTAATAATATTAAAAAATAATGAATGAAAAAACGAATGTCGCAGAATCTTTTAGACTCACGTATACTCCCATATAATATTTAAATAACTATGAGTAAGTTAAATAGAAATGATAAATATATTTATGGATGTATAATGTTTTTAAACATAATATCGTGTGAAGAGATTTTACTTAAAAAAGATAGGTAAATCCCATACGAGAATATAGGAAACATTGCAAGCAACACTCTAAATTTTAGCCCTTAGAATCAATTTTTTAAAGCGAAGAACACTTTCCTGACCTTAATACTCAACTACCCAACGCGTCTACTACGTTGTGGTTAGTTCACTACCAGTCAAATACTTCATGCGGGCAGGCTAGAGCACTGTCGGACATCCGACAAGTCCCCAGGGAAGACTCAAGAGGACCTGGTCCCTTTCAAGGATCCGGACGTTGGTCCTTCCCTAATCCTTGAATAACCTCTAAGGCAAAGCTTCCTCAAATGTGTTCCTGAAGCTCTTGACGGACTTCAGTTGCTTCCGACAACATCCAGCTTTCAAACTTGTTAGGTGCGTTGGATAGAGAGTTTTCACATCGGACCTTCAAGACAGAAGCGTACCTAAACGTAATTAGGTTCGCGGTGGAAGTCTCTTTTGGAGACTCCTTATTAATAATATCACATACAAAAGTACTTGAATGCTATTTAAGATAACGTAAATTGAAACTCAAATTGAAGTTACAAGTAAAAAGACGTTCAGCTATTATTTAGTGTATTGTTAGAATAAAATTTAATTCCAAATTAATGCCTCTATAGTATTTTTCGTGACTTATTTGGAGACCCTTACGCAACGGAATCCGAAGCAGACCTCCCTCCACGGTCCCGTCTAAGTACGCTACTGTTTCAAGACTTTCTATTTATTAAGACACAGCCCTTATGGCTACCTTCACTTCAACTTAGTCATTTCAAGGTTTCTTTAGTTCTCTCTTCTCTGTTTCTGTCTTATTGCGCAATGCCGTTTAACCGTGATTTCTCGCGTTTCTCCATCCCTGCCTCGAGGAGGCTGGCGCAGATCCACTGTTAATATCATCCCCCTGACTTCTTTTCATCTGATTTGTTTTCTGAGTATTGAAAATATATCGTGTCCTAATTTTTTTATAAATTCAGTATGTTCCTCAAAACCTTTCTGTTGTTGTATTATTTTATCCATATTATTTGTTGGAAATATAACCTTTCTTTTTTAGCCATTCTATGTACTTCCCTCATTCTTTAGGATACAGTTCACCGGTCCATAAAATGTGTTCCGCTGTTTCTGCCTCTCTGCCGCATTCACATACGTCTGTATCTTCTTTGCCTATACGTTGTAAGTGGTGCATGAAATTACCGTGTCCGGTCCAAAATTCTACCAAATATGGATTGGTTTTATACCATTTTTTATTTATTATTATTGCATCATTGCACGTCTTTTATGTACTTGTAGATCCCTCTTCCTTTATTACTTTTGTCCCAACGCACTTGCCATTAATTTATCAATTCTGTTATTAACCTTTTTGTTTGCTCTTTTTTTTTGTCTCTTCTATTTGTTCTTCATTGATCATGACTGTTTCCCCTGTTCATATTTTGTTTACGAATATTATTTTCTGGATGTATAGATCTAATGGCAACACACCTGTTAGAACATATGTAGAGACAGTTTAATAGCATCCTGTCATTTTCCATAGACGTAGACGTTGAATACGACGTAATTAATATTAATCCATTATGAATAATATATGCCTATTTCATTAATATACCTCTTTATTTCATAGCCTACTGATGATTAGATCACTTATCCAGTGCCACTGAGGAATTTTATTTTGTCTCTTCCCTTGTCGTTTCGCACAATTTCAAGGAATTTGATCAATAGAACGTCATTAAGTTATATACAGTAGAATCACAAATGGAAAAAAAAAATGTTGATAACTACACAGAAATTGTCTACGTTGCAGTCTCCCTTGGCGACGTCCATCTTTATCTGGAGATACGTACAAAAATTTTCGTTGCAATAATTTCACACAAATACTACTCGCACATAAAGCATAACAATGAAACTTTCACGGCAGTATTCCCTGGAAGACTATCCCTGAGGTATGTTTCACCCCTCTGGTAGCTCAGTGGATAGCGTGCTTGCTTGCTTGCCCTGAGTCGGGTTCAATTCCCGTCGAAGCCAGAAGCAAATTGTTTTCAATGTCCCACTTCACATAGCTGTGACAATTGGAAAGAGAACCCTTCTTCTTCTATCCACCTCTACTTCACTGACTCGCACTATTACTAACTACTCCTGCTAACACCTCCATGTGGGCCAAGTTCTTGGTAAACCCAGTTAACCAGACGAGCTTCTAACAATAACCCAATCACCCACCTCCTAACTCATATCGCCTCATGTAGATACGCTTCAATAGCACTCTACTTTCCCCATTAACAATTACTACAATGAACAACGAACAGACAGGTTTCATTCTGACACATTAGAGTTTAAAAATAAGTTGTGTTTTTAAATTTGGAAACGGAACACTAGCAATTTCACAATATGATTCAGCGAGAGTTGGGGTCTAAATTTGAAATGTCACAATGAACTAAACACAGATGATTAATTTGTATTATACTCGTTAAAAAAAGATCTTCAATCTCATAAAGGGTATTGATATTGGGATTCTTCAGTCTCATGTAGCGGATAATAATAAATGTGTATCCATAATTACCCCCTATTTTTTAATACACCCAAGAAGAGCGATTTTCATAAACATATTAACCCTTCATTGAAATAATTGTCACTTGTACCTAAAGTGATAAGTACCACTATTGGTTGACTTTTGGTTTTGTGAGAATGAATGTGTTTCCCTAACAGAACTTTATTGGTATTCTCCTTTTTCTGGAACAAACAGGAAAATGTATGTTCTTATTTATCACAGTTTGAACTAATTTGCAATTATATTACAAAAAATAACGTGTTCTATGGAATAATTTTAATTCTTCGAACTACGCAGAACGAAGAGAACCATCTACTTTTGGGAATCTTGCTAAGCAGTATAAGAGACTGCGTCGTAACTTTTCACCAAAGCCACTAAGTATGAAATTCGAAAGAAAGGAAAATTGAATGATAGCCATTTTGTTTTTATTTCTGTTCGCTTTATGTTATTCCTGCTTTCTTAAATAAATTGTTTGACTTAATATTGTATCCGAAAGATAAGTTTCTCTGAAAATTTTTAATATTATCTACATGAAAGGACTATTTGACGTGTGAATTTTGAATCCTGTATGTACATTGTTGATAAGAATTTGTGACAAAGCGACATTTATCAAAATGATTTTCCTTTCTTTGTTCCACGATTTTATTACGTAGTGATAATATTTGAAGTCGACTTCATTTCGTTATTTACACTTGCAAAATTCGATTTTCCAACATAAATAAAACTGTAGGTTGCGATGAAACTGAATAACTTCAATTCATACTGGTCGCCACTTTACGTATTCTGGGATGCAAGTATTTTCACAAAATCCAATGTACTTTAACGTACAGACAAAAAAAATATTCTGGATGAGGCACTTGCTGTACAGATGTCATCCGCAAATGTCAAACGCTGTTTAAACTGTTTTTTTCCCTTCTCTTTTTGAACAAATGAAGGATATTTGCTATTGTAAGTTTCTGAAAGCGCCCGCTGCACTTTCACCGAAGCGCGTCCGCTACAGTTGCTCTCTCTCCCTTGCCATTCCACGCCTTCAAGCCTTGCCACGCCTTTGTTGAAGGCAACGGGGGTGGAACACAGTGAGCCATGCAACCTTATGAAATGGGAACTAATTTCTCTTCCACTTTTCATCACAATATACATTGGAAACTTTCGTGTAAATCACTTCGGTGCATATCATAACATGTATTGTTAAGAAAAATCAATAAAAACATTTTTTTGGAATTTGAACAGCTCCCCTCATTTTGTTTAATCTTTAAAAAAAGAAGACTTCCATACAACTTAAGGCTTTAAAATATATTTTAAGGATCACTATAGAACTTTAAAATCATGAAATTTTGAATCTTTTAAGCTTGGTTGGTACCTCATATATATATATATATACTGTCTCTNGAAAATCTTCTTAGGAACATGACATGTTGAATTAGGTATGACTTAATTTGTTGCAGTCCTCATGCATTAAAATGAAAATATAGTGGTGTATCTTTGAATGAGATGTGATAATTGCAATGAAAAAGTGTAATACAGGTAAATAATAGGAAACAATTAAAAAAAGATAAAGCAAAATTGATGTGGATATAATTTCAGTTTCATGAGGTCACCTGATTTGATATTTTATCCAGATCTATTCGAGTATTTTAGCCTCATTAATGGAGAAGTGTACTTCAACATACTATGTATATGTCATTTAACTCACGTTTTCGTTGATTTTAATTTCTGAATTGATTTTCAGAATTTACTTTCTGATACATGAAGAAGTGTAACCTAATTTTCGAAGCATTTAAGATATGGAGACAAATATCTTAAACGATGTATTCTACATTTATTGAATTATATATTACATTTTTGAATATTTATTTTTATGTAGAACCGTAAGATATACCATAGGAATAAAGAGCCATGTGTAATGTTAAAGCTTAATCATACAATATGATTTCCAAGAACCAGGAGAAAATAGTGTGCTTTTAGTACAACCCCGCCTTGCTAAGAATTATCATAATAAACCTTTCATTGCAAATTTTATTCTGCTTTAGACAATTTTGAAAAATGTCACGTGGGGAAAAATATTCTTGTAATAATTATTATAATTATTTTTATTATAATTATAATAATAATAATGTTAGATAATAATGTCCATGCACATCAATAACTCAATTCACATTCCATTATAAATCAAAATAATAAGCACTACTTACAAGCGAATATTATTTGAAACATGCGAAAAAATAATGCAAAACAAGTTGTATGACACCTGATGTTTTAATTCTAGATTATTTCATTATAACGTAAAAAAAATATTTAGTTTATTTCCCTTTTAGCAATTTCAGAAAATCATATCAACTAAAGCAAACTAACGTAAATTCTATCGTCTGAATTTATTTTGGAAAACTCTTCCGCGTTTAGGATATCTCGCAAATCCCAGACTTTCATTTGGGTTCACTCAATTTTTGATTTATTATTATTATTATTAAAGTTTTTCAATTGCCTTTCAACTTCAATTATAGAATATGTATAGAGTGTCTCCCAGGCCACTGAATTACTCTTGCATCAAGTGTAACATCTACAATATATCAATGCTTATTAATAGGTTAAGTTATTCCTATCAAAAACTGTATTTTGATATTCTAATTTTCAAGCTTTGGAATTTTTTTGTTCATTCTAGTAATATCGATCATATAAATTTCATATTTCGAGTCTCTGTGACTTATGGAAATGGGTTAGAACTATGATCCCTTAAACAATTGAATATTCTAAACAAATTTTTATTTTGATGTCGGTATGATTCATGTTTTGACCCATTGCCCTGTGGCGATGAAGGCGGTAGCTGCTGGTAGTGCGGCGCAGCGCAGCGCAGCGACAGAACGCGGAAGGGATCAATACTTTTTATATATACGCACTGAGTGGCGACTTCGGCGCTGCGCGCGCGGCCCACCGACCGACCGACGTGGCGCGTGCCGACGGGTGCATGCCATGCAGATGCGTGCCACCCACCGACGTAGGGACGAAGGGCAAGAGGGAAAGAGGGCCAAGGAATTGGCATATGCCTCCCTAGCGTGCATTTTAAAGTTGCCAGACAATATCACAGATTTTTCTGCTTTCAATACTACAATACCGTATGAGATTAGAAATAATGAGACATGTTACATAATATATTTGTTTAAGTTTTCAATAATTTTCCTGTCAAATTGTTATCAAGTTCAATATACTACGGCTGAGAATACTTACGCACTGCTGAGTGTTGAAGAGCGCGGGTGCAATTTCTCCACTCGGTCAGTTGGATGAGGTTCTCCCAGAATTTTCCCAGCAACTCCAGACGAATGTCGACTCGGTACCTCAACATCTCCGGATACCTAACACTTTCCTTCCCAATTCCTCGATCAAAATTATGTGGTTATATGGGAGAGCAGACCTTATGGTCTGAACCTCGCCACATCTGAACTATGCCAAAAAAATATCTGATATATGCCACGTGTGTCAAGTTAAGCAATATAATAATAATAATAATAATAACAATAATAATAAATAATATAAAAGATTGAAATTGAATCTGTTCAAATCCGCGGTTAAAAACTACCTCCTGCACCAGTGCTTCTAAATTGTAAAAGAATTTATTGATTTTAGTAAAAGTTAAATCCGTCTTGTACTTTATCACGCCATTGCTGTAGTACTTTTTAAATAACTTATAACAATTTCAAAAACCATTATCTTGCATGATTGTGTTGCTTCTTATGATTCATATTAATTTAGTTTCAAGTGTAGTCAATTGGCACGGTTGTTTACATTAATTCTGTAGCCTCATCCTGGCCCGGGTTTTGCTCCGGTTTTCCTTCGGTTAGAGGCGTAATTTATTTGTTTCTTAAATAGGTTCCCTGGGCTTTCTCTGGGGGCGTGTTTATTGTTACAATAAATCGTGAATTTAGTGTTACTTCAATTCTTATTCTTTTTAAACACTATACTCAGAATAATCGATAGTTCGATAATATTTTTTACATGTATAGTATAGGATATCTTAACTAATTACTCACAATTTACTGGTGGGAAGCCATGACATTTATTTTGTGTAGATTTGTGAAAGGTTATACAAATTTAAGTGTTTCCGAACATTTATTTCCGATTCGTTTGGTAGGATGTTATACAACGCTCTTATATGACGATTTGTAAATGCATCTGACGTACGATACTAATAGATGAGTATCATCAAAATCAATTGTTAAATACTTAAATCAATGCTATAGCCACAAATTTCTTTCTGATAAACACATTCTTTAGGGAATAGTATTAATAACAAGAAAATTATATTAAGATTCCCGATACATGCTTTAATTTTTATGTATGATGAATCTGATGGACAATCAGGTTCAAATAAAAAAGACATTTGCTGATAATATGATCAATGTTCCGAACAATTTCGAGAAACTAAGTAAATGTATCAGAAACCATTGTGAATGTTGCGATTATACATTAATTTTACGTCGTATAATTTGATTCGGCAAATCCCTCAACCATTACGACACTAAAATAATCCCGAAACGAATAACCATTATTTTCCATGTTAATATTTCATACACAGAATAACAGCAAATCCAATTTGTCATAATTTTGGACGCGTTTAAAACAGACGCTGGTGGTGTTAGACTTGCGGTCAGATGTGGTTTGGTGCCATTAATTTGTTAGCATTGGATTTTCCAGCCGTGCAATATGTATGATGTTCCCATCTGTAAGCTATGCTTCAAAGATAATGCAATGGGAGCTTTAAATAGAAAGAAATAATTCTACGAACAGGAATTACTAACGTCCATTCTATTCAATGACCAATGTAAAGTTTTCACCGAGAGTTTTTTTTTTCAAGATTTCGTCGTTTTGGCTCAATTATTTTCGAAGTAAAATCATGACGATGGACCATGTAAATGTTAAATAATGTCAAAAATAATATATCGTTACAAAGTAGTTCGAAACGACAAAACAAGTTTGACAGTTTTTAGTCTAACCCATTAAATCAAATTGAAATCGAAAAACCCCAGGAATCGAGATCAAGAAAGATGTAATATTTCTAACTAAAATAACTAGAAGTCATATTTCGTTGAACGTAGTAAAGATACTTATTTGTTCTCCTTATAACACCTTAATTGTTAAAATAAGGGATGAATGATGGCTCACCTCCCTTAACATGGGATCCTCAAGTACGTCGTATAAGCACCAGAACTCCTTCTCAAAGTAAATGGGAAAATCGACAATGAAAACCGTACAATAAAATATTAGAAATTTAGATGCGCTGAAAAGGAGAGGAATGAACCCCTATTTGTTATCCTAAATTAATTGCTCTAGGATCAACAATTGCCACATCTGTTACTGCTTGTGTTTCACGATTTACCTATTATAGATTCTTTGAATACGCGTTACACTTCTTGGATTGAAAAATAAAATTAGACTCATAAAAGTTTGGATCTCCACGTGAAATAAAAGATACACGAACGCAGTACAATTGTGATAAGCGGGTTGCAATATGTCAATCGTTTCATATAGTTGAACAATCACTTACACGAGTGCTTCAATTTATCTTAGACCGCCGGTCATGTCCTACACTCTTTCGATTAATCGTACCGGCAATAGATGGGGTTCGGATGTGAGTAGGTTGCTTGACGATAGATATTTATGATTCATATTTATTTATTTATTTGTAACGAAATATTTTGATTCTCATCCACACATTTATATTACTTCAGCTGTAAAAATTAAATATATTTCTTTACTTTTTAAATTATTTTTAATGTTTATTATTATAATATTTTTTATTATGTAATGTATGACGGGATTATTCCAAACACTATTACTTGTTTTCTCTCACTAGATATGTCACGTCAATATTAATTCTGACAGCATATATTTATAAATCAAAGTCGTGCTCCTCAGCATTTGATGTACAATATACTATAACTCGAGAGCCGTTAAAATTTTTTTGCGGGACGCTTTTGTCCCACGAACCACCAGTTGGACAGTGCTGACTTCATCTACCAAAGTTATTCACAACTATCAGTTTTCCTTCCGATTACATGATACAGGGATTTTTTTAAAGTACATATTTCTTCCGTGTACCCTACACGTGGAGAATATATGTGATAACTTTCGGTCAGGTGAAAATGGCGACNGAGACATCCCCATACAGGAGATAAGTGAACCAGGCGGCACACTATGCTGTGTGCACTTTATTACCGGGTCTGGGTGGAAATGGTGTACAGTTGTGGAAGGCGAACTGGTGATGTAGCGGTTAACACCCTTGCGATCAAAGCAAGAGACCCGTGTTCGAGTCCCGGCTTGTCGCCATTTTCACCAGATCGAAAGTTATCACAGGGATTTTTTTATTTAGTTGTCATTAAACATACCATCATATAATTTTTCTTCACTCGGCATAGCTAGAGACATGGATTGAATAGAGAAGAATAACCAGAATATTTTAATAAATGGAGATGAAAATAAGAATGGAGATCTTTTCTACTTAAAAATGAAATCAAACGAATTAAAAATAGTTATAATTTTTAAATCAACATTTTAGTATCAAAATACTGAAATAAATATTTTATTCCCCGACTTATACATACCAATACTTCATAACAATTATTAGATTCTGATCATGTGAGTGGAAGAACTTGTGAATTCTTAACTTTACGTTAGTTGATTTACATTAAAATTATTGATTTATCCGCGAATTGCCATTCAAAGTGAAATCCCTAAAGTAGTTCAAGATTATAAATTAATATAAAACTAAAGCTGATTTTTTAGGACTACAGTTTACTTTCAGATGTTAATCGATCACTCAACATGTTTTACATTGTTTCAGATAAGTTTAAACTAATATGTGGACGTATTTTGTTTGTTTCAGGTAATAATGACGTTTGCAAACCAAAGCAGTAAACGATAGATTTTAAGATAAATTATATTAACTGAAGAGTACTATTTTTGAGATCCAAGAACAAGGAGGAGATGACAAGGAGAGGTATGGAAAATCTTACCATCTGAGTAAAGTAAAATTCAAAGTATTGAAATACATATTCAACCAACTTCTTCATTAACTTTTGATCTCAAATTGAAACTAGACAATACTTGTGTTTAGTATTATGTTATATCAGATTGTAAATTAGGGTACTTTAATTTGAAATTGGTAGTATTAAGTCACACTAACTCAGTGTCTCACAATGAAATCCCCTGACAGAATTACGTCCACTAAATGACCACGAAAGTCGACGATGGATTATATAAATAAAATAAAACATAAAAACAGCAAGTAAATATTTATTAATTAATAAATTCAAAAAAATCATACCGATTTCACTATTTCATTTTGATTTTTCTAAAACATAAATTTAATTTAATTTTTTTAAACAATTACAAAACTTGAAGTTTCAGGAATCCTATAAACGCTGAAAATAAAAAAAGAACGTCCCAACTTCTTTCTTACTTAAAAGTTCTTGCAAATAATAAATGGTTGTGTTACTGACAACTCAAGAAAAGACCTATTACGTAAAAAAAGGGCTGTACGTTGTAGTATTGTCCCAAAGTAATGCTGCCGGTATGACCTTGTTCGATACATAGTTCATGACTTACAGCTGACTTTCCTTCAAGGTTCAATTGGATTAGTCGAAAGCAGCGGTTAGGCACATTGACCTATATTCATTTCGTTCATCTTTCGTGAAGTTACGCAAGAATGTCTTTTCGTAGAATACGTAATCTTTGAACTAAATAACATGTTTTTACGCAAATGAAATTTACAATACCATCGTATTTTTATACATAAAATATAATTAAAGTATTCAATGAAACAAATAACTCGTGACACGTGCATGAATTAATCATGTGTTCAAAATTTACAAGAATCATAAAAATATTGATACAAAATAATTAATAAGATTATGAAATTTCAAATGACTTAAATGTTTAAAATGTTATATTTCTATTATGAAAGTCAGTAGTTTCAATATCACGAGCTGGACTCAATCTACACAAGTCTATGAAATCTTTGAAAAATACTGGTGCATTTCCACCAGAAGCTAATAATATTATCTAACTACTATCAATAGATCTGAAAGGTTTAACTACATAAATCTGCCACTAAAGAGCTCTATTCTTACCCAGACATTTTGTGATGATAAAAATGTAGGTAATTACCTGTTCATTACATGGAAAATCGCCATATAAATTCTGAATGTCAATTTTCTAATTTTAATATCACATTGTATTAATTCGTTAATTTGTATCAGCACACGAACGATTCCGTACTAATGTATTTGCGCGGGAGTGCATTCCCTTGAATTAGTAGGAACATCCCATAGCTACTAGCTCAAGCAACACTCTCCCTCCAGACGTCTTCGAGTGCAGCTGAGACTGTGACTGCGTCCGTTATGAACATTTTGTGTATGTGAAGCGTGTTTTTGCGTGTGAGGTCAAACTATATATTTCCAGCAACATGTGATGTAGTAGTCTTTGAACAAATAAGCGATCATCTGGAACTGTCGTGTATATCGCTGGAAACTCTGCAGTGGCTGCAGTTTCCTGTCTTCTACCATTATGATCATATAAAACTTTAAATGCTGTTGGTGGATCAATGCCCATCGCTGCTTCCTGCATGTTCCAAGCCGCCTGGGACGCTGTACACCAAATGAGCATCGGCAAATGTTCTACAAACAGGTAAATAAGAGCTCACATGCATTTCACTGGCCAGTGGAAATCTCACGAACTGTATGATCTTTCATGATCAGTTTAACCTGTATTTATTGACGAGTCCAATAACATGTAATTAAATCCTTGGTGTCCATCCTTTTATCTTTAGATAAATCTTGTATGTTCTTTAGCTTTAAGTTTTAGGATTATATATTTTTAAATTGTGTTAATTGAATAAATCATGGTATTCCATGTAGTCCTCCATATAAATATCTTTTAATTATTAAAATCAAGATACTGTCCTCTCCCATAGCTTCTAGAATGTTTTGGGTGTACGGCTTTCTCCAAATACAATTTTTTAACAATATAGATTGCAATTAAACACCACCATTACATATGCAAAACATTTCTGGAATTCAGTACCAAATTAATAAGCTAAGAGTCTAATAGTTTGTGATCAGCACGTGATTGAACAAATCTAGTACAATTTCATACACCAAGTCAAATATTATTAAATTGTAATACATTCCTTGAATAAGTTCGCTATCGCCAAAGTATGAAGTCGTCTAGGTAATAAGTCCTCTCCTCACACCGGTTGAAGCATCTCTCTCGCGGTCCGGGGTTCGAGCAAGTTTCTCCTTCGAGTACCGACGTCATGATCCCACAATTACGAACTGCTAAGCGCCGTCGACACACGCGCAGAAGAATACTTTTCCGACTCACAATTACTTGAATCGCCATTCAATATCAGGTGATATTATGATAATTGAAGAAAAAAATATATACATGTTCCAAATATGCGTTCTTGGGACAGTAGAGAACATAGTATTTCCATTAGACAAAAAAAAATCCATATCTTAATCACTGAGAATCATACGTCCCATTAGAAGTGTCAGATAAGTATATACTAACCACGCGTCAGAGTGTAATTTACATATGTTTCCGGTATTTAAATTTTTTCTGTCTGTTTAAATAATCAACAGTTTTTAACTGCTCTTTCGACACTAAATCTATTATTGAACGTTGAATTAATTTACGTAACCATTTCATTTTACGAAAAAACTGAATTTTACTCGAAATTTTTTAGAGAGAAGCTGAAAAAGTAGATAAATAGTTCATTTAGAAATATGTTAATGAAAATTATCCAAATGGGAATATCCAGAGAAAATGAGTCAAACGTTACTTGAGTCATGTGGATTTTTTAAAATACTGAACACTTTTTATTTTATTTTTTTCTATTAAGATGTGTATTTTTCGAGAGTTTGTCATAATTCTTTTTTAACAACTACTGCGTCATCCATTGGAAAAATAATTTTGACAAAATTTTCATATTTCTCTCCGTAAAATATAAATCGGAAATTTAAAAAATGGAGGTTCTCATTTAAAATTTCAAAGTTATCCCTTACTTACCCCCCCCTTAAAAGTGAGCTCTTGTCCTAGTTTCAGTATGAGAGATTGAGCTCTTTTAAAACATTTAATTTTTGATTTTATTTTTTTCTGCGATTCTTAGCATTTTAGATATTTTGAAGTCTCGGTTGAAAATGAACCATTCTGTATACTTTTCTTAACTAACGTTATTAAATGTACTGTGCAAGAATGAATTAAGAAAAATAATATGTTATATGAATGAGATTAAATATATCTTACTCAACAAAATGATGCGCCGTACTAAATAAATAAAATAATTAGAACTAAATAAAATAAATAAATGTTTTCATAAACTTTTATATGAAAAGTACCGTACTAAAAAGTTAAAAATTTGGTTCGGTAAAATTGAGAATAGAAAAAGTTACACGAGCATCAGAAAATTTTAAAAGCTTGAGGCTAGTTACTAACACTGTTTTTAAAAGGTGCTCGAATGTTTGAAGGTTGATATCGGTCTTAAGCGGCATTGAGGATGACTATTTATTGAGCCACTCCAAATTGCGGTATTCAATTCCAATATCGGTCATATTCAATTATTTATATTTGTAACACCATCCCCACCCCTAATGCACAATATTATTGGATCTTATTTGCCATGGGGGTTGAATGTAAACTCACACGTTTTCAGGATGTCACTATATCAGCTCAATGATGCCCAAAACTCATCGCTGATGTCATTTTCGATAAATTTTACATTGAGTTTCCTTACCAACAGGTGCTAGGTGTGGTTAGGGACTGATCATGAACTTAGGCGTCATCGAGAATATTACCTTGATTTCAGAGATCCCGGAAAGTATGATCTCAGCACTAACATAAGCCATTTTTGATTATTTCTCATTTCATCGCATTCTCAACCTCACCGAAGGCATGTTCATTATTAATGGGGTTGGTGGGTTTAAGTTGCATTTAGTGTCACTCTTCTCTTCAAGTTCCCAATCTTATGAATTCAACTCCAATGTCTGTCATTCTTTATTATTTTTACCTGCTACGCAATCCCTAACTGGTGAGGGCATATTATCTCTCATGAAGATAATTATCATGAACCTACGCAGTATTGGCGGCGTCCTAATTCATCTCAACGCTCCGAAAAACTATGGTTTCTCAATCATCTGTGTACCAAGTTTGGTTGAAATTACTCCAGCCATTATAGAGTTATGATGAAATATTCACTTCTACGTACCTCCATTTAAGGATAGTACCCTTTCGCATATTTGTACTAAAATCATCTATTTTCATGCAAACTACTCATATCTACAAAATTTCAGTCCGATAAGAAACTGACTGAAAAATGTATTACCAATTTTGCAACAGACAGACAATGCAAGTTACATAAAAGCTTGCAGTCTTCAAGCTGGAAAACTGTATCATTAAAATGGATGGAGTGTGTCATTAAAATGTATTTGAAACTTAAATTATTTTGTTACATCGCACATTTTGGCTGGTTAATATTTATGAATGGAAAACAAAATTCCAAACTGCGTTCACGAAATATAATGTGGATAACAAAAAGGAAATTCCCAGATCACATTGTTTTTATTGTCCGTGTTCCTTCAAAACTTTTGTGGAACTAATGAATATTATAAGTAATATTTCACTGTGTAGGTTTTATTTGAGTTTCAAATCTAAAAGTTTTCATACCTCAATGAACATCCTAAAGAATTTGTGTTATAAAATGTGAAATGTGGACATTCAATCTATAACATAAATTATAAAATTGTATATTAAAACTGCTGAGATTTGTAATTGAAATACTATGGAAAAATATAGTATTGCCAAGTTTATTCCCAACTCGTGTTTTGTCGACGAGAGTGTATAGACCAATTATACATCACAAATGACATGATCCCCATATGCAGAAGTCCTAGTTGGAGACCTAGCAACAAGGGCAAATGCTTAACGTAGGTGTCACAGCTCCAGATGCATGGATCCTAGTAACCCGCGCGGGTGCGCAAGTACAAGGGGACTCTCTTGTGGATATGGGAAGTAGGGAGTGGGGAAAGGGGAGCGGGCATCATAGAGGTAGAAAGCGGTTCCGCTGGGCGCATTTGTCCTCGATGGAAACCCACGATCAAATGGGCACATGTGGACACCACGGGCAAATAGACTGCCTCACTGCAGTGCAGTGCTGCGACGTTCGAACAAACTAACTGCTGGTGCCGAGCCCCCCTCACGCAGTTGACCACCACCCTCGTGAACGATGGTTCTATTGAGGGAGCTGTCAGCGATGATGTCACTGCCATACCACTCCATTCCATTATTGGCATTATAGTACGTACCCACATAGTTGAGGATTGTACGATTGATATTATCCGAGAAACCTAAATTGTTGCTGAATTGATTATACGTACTGCTATTGGAAACAAGTTATTGTTATTGGACAATAGGTAATATTATAATAATAACTACTGTAGTGACTCTAGACGTACCTTGTGTTTTAACAGATATTATTGTTGCGATGTTAATTCTAATTGAAATTATTTTTTGTAGTGTTGCATCATGTATTGTGTTTAAATTTACTTTTGCCGTGTAAATAACATACTTCCTTAAAAGTAAATTATGTAAATTAACGAAAGAAATAACGCTTCTCACGATATACTCCTATTAAAGAATATTATCGGAAACATCTAAAAAATGTTTCTTCTAATACATTTCTCATTTTTATTTTCAAACAAGACTTACTCATTACTTACATTACTTACTCATTAGTTGTATCATTCAATGGTATTAAATGTTCAAATGGTCATTCAAATTTTTAATCAATAATCATAAATAAAAATATATTTGTCTATCACACTGAAATTCTACTACCAGATATTATTGTTATTACTCAGGATTGAGTTCCTCAACATTAGTACACTGACAAATTTAAACAAAGATGTCAATAGTAAATACAAAAACCTGCGTTAGAAAAAGATGAAAAATTAGAAAATTCTGACAGATAATTAAAATTAACGAGAAAATTAAAACTGAGATGTTTGTTTCTAACAATAGTTGGTAAATCGACTGAAGATATTTTACTAAGTAATTATTTCTTTATTCAATTTATTGCTATTTCTTGATCATTTCGTATCGGAATCCATACGAGGTACAGTAGAACACTATTTTTTTAAATATTTTTATTGGAATTTCGTATAATCCGAATTTTTGTTAATCCGAACAGGCAGTGGTGCCAATTAGTTCTGATCAGCAGGGTGTTACTCCATTTTCCTTGCATAAACTACATAGTAAAATATAAAAACCGTAAAAATATTTTTGAATACAGATTAAGGAAGATTTGTTGCAGCCATGAATAAATGTTAAACTACCTTTACCTCAAAATAAACCCAAGATCCAAAAGCATCAAAGTCCTTTAAACAACGCGTTCCACTAACTCACTCTCCGATATGCAGCAACCACCCCCTTCGCCTGTGTAATCGCCGCCACAGAGTTCGGAGTACGTGTGAGACTCCAACGGCGTTCACGCATTGCCAATTGGTGGACAATTTAGAGCTGTCGGGCGCAACCTTTTCTCGTCGCGGCCTTAAATTGGTTGCCAATAAAGTTACTGCGCCATCTGTCTTGGAACGGGGTTTTCGAATGGATCGTTTGTTGCGTCCTAAACACGACTGTTTTTACTATGGTTGTGTAGGCTGATAGATGCGACGAGGAGGAAATGGGCGCTATGTCACGAAGAGGCGATGTATTGGAATGCTGCGAGAGATATCGGAATCGAAATGGAAATGTTCCTTAGTGTCTCTTAAAAAGTTAAGTCTTGCGAGAGAACAAGATTGATTTGAGTTTGACGAGGGACAATTGTCATCTGTGCCCGGAGGAAGAGACTTAATCTTTTAATGTTACGGACAAAATATGCACAGTAATTAAAATATTCAGGGTTGTCACGATATCTTTATTTAAGGATAAAAGAATAAACTTTGTGTCAAAAATAGTTGCAATCTGCATTGTGACCACGTGGGGCATAACACACAAGGTATCTCTTCGAAACAAGGAGGGAACTATCTCGTCAATTCTGATCGGTTGAAAAGGTAGTGAAGGGTTTATTACTTAAAGAAGAAGTTATTTAACAAATAAAAACTGTTATCCATTTATTATTTCAATATATCATTAAATTAAATATTTCTTTTCGAGTTTTAGTGTCATAACCAAAGGGATAATTTTTTGAGGTGCAGTCTTACTACTGAAATTTCACTTATTTTACATTTCCAACGTTTCCGGAAATTTATCGTGTCTTCGTCAGAATTCTGTTTTCTGGTTTAATATCTTTTCTCATTTTTATCCATATTATTTCTCTTTGTGCTTCAGATCTCCGGATGCGTGTTCCAGGGCTCAGATCACTATTCACATGGAGCATGAGCCGTACCCCCAAAACATTCTGGTATATGGGAGTGGATGGTATCTTGATTATAATAATTAAAAGATTTATGTAATTGGAGGAACACATCGATTACCATGATTTTATATCAAAACAAACAATAAATCGATGTACATACAAATATTAATTGTTTTACAAAGAAATGACACAAAAACACGTTCCCTAATAATCCCACCAAAAATCTAACCTAATCACATAAGAAATCAATGGACATACACGTAAAATATCTAATACTACAACCTACAACTAAATACATGGTCTTAATTGAAAGATAAAGGATTCATTAGTATGCACAAAAAGATTCAGTTAAATGTTTCTGAATTTGTCAATGAAGGCAGGTTCAATTGATAACGAACAGTATGATTTGTCGTGATGTTTTTCACTGGCTAGTGAATGGTATGTGAACTCATAGTTACGTTCTTGTAGCGTTTGCCGACGCTCAGTTGGCAAACAGCGTCCCCGGCCGTTGTAAGATGCAGGAGGTAACCAAGGTGTGTGGATCCATCAATAGAATTTAAAGTTTATAAGATCACACTGTTTCCATGATCACAATAAAACCATATTCACGACAGTTCCAGATGGTCGCATCACATGGTTGAAGGAAATGTATAGTTTTACCTCACGCAAAACACGCTTTACAAAATGTTCTTGACGGATGCTGTTATGACCCGATGTTGTCTCAACGAAGTCGGAAGAGAGAGAGTGAAGCTTGAGCTAGTGGCTACGGGGTCTTCCCATGTTAACTCGAGGGAGCACACTCCCGCGCAAATACATTATTATTGAATTGTTCGTGTGCAAATTAAAGAATTTGATACAAATTAAAGAATTGATTCACTGTTACATTAAAATTAAAAAATTGACATTCAGAATATATGTGGCGATTTTCCATGTAATGAATAGGTAATTGTGTATATTTTATCGTCATGAAATGTCTGGGAGATAATAGAGCTCTCTAGTGGCAGATTGACGTACTTAAACTATTTAGATCTATTGATAGTATCAGTTAATATTATTAGCATCTGGTGGAAATGCGCCACATGTGTTCTGCGAAATACAAATTATGTTTCTTAAAAACTTAATAAGTGGTCAGTAATATATAATAAATAGTTTAAATTTAGACATCACAATTAATCTGAAAGTTAGCTAAAATACCTTTTACGACACATTATCTGTCACACAGGAGATGAAATATTACAATTGCTTTATTATAATAATAATAATAAATTTATTGTCAAAAACAGTACAAACTGCGTATGACCACGTGGAGGGAAAAAAACTAATTTACTCTCCGGAAGCAAGCAAGGGACCATCCCATCAATTCCGATCAAGGGCCCTAAGGCAGAGGCGGATTCAAAAAATTCAGCAAAAATTCCTAGATAAGATAAAAAGTTAGCTGCGAGTTATAATACTAATAGAATGTCAATATGTTTGTAATTTTAAGCAAAAAATTACATGTAAGTTATTATCGAACTATAGATTATTCTGAGTATAGTGCTTAAAAATTGAAATAACACTAAATTCACGATTTATTGTTACAATAGACCCGCCCCTAGACAAAGCCTAGAGAACCTGTATGATAAATCCGCCTCTACCCGAAGGAAAACCGGAGAAAAACCCGGGCCAGGATGGGGCTACAGAATTTATGTACACAAACGTGCCAATGTTGAGTACACATAAAACTAAATTAATATGAGCCATAAGACAACACAATCATGCAAGAAAATAGTTTTTGAAATTGTTATAAGTTGTTTAAAAAGTACTACAGCAATGGCGTGATAAAGCACAAGACGAATTTAACTTTTGTTAAAATCAATAAATTCTTTTACAGTGTAGAAGCACTGGTGCAGGAGGTAGTTTTTAACCGCGGATTTGAAGATATTCAATTTCATAATATCTTTTATATTCTTGGGCAGGGAATTATATAGAACGATTCCCGAATGGTATGGTCCCTTTTGGCAAAGAGTGGTTGACACTCTAGGGCGATGAATATTACTACTATTGCGTGTATAGTGTTCGTGAACGAGACTGTTTCGTATAAAGCAAGGGTGGCACTTCAGTAATTCGGACTTAACAAACACGACTGTTTCATAAATATAAATGCAGGGAAGTGTTAATATATTTAATTCCTTGAATAAAGGTTTACAAGAGTTTCGGGGGTGAGATTTACAAATTATCCGAACTATCCTCTTCTGAATTCTGAAAGTTTGAATACTCTGACCGGAATTACCCCAGAAGGTAATGCCGTAACGTAAATGGGAGTAAACGTTTGCAAAATATACGCAACGGGAAATACGTGGACTAACTGCGTTAACTAAGATTCGGAATGCGTAACACAATTTGCTTAATTGGGAATTAAGATTGTCAATGTGACAATTCCATTTGAGGTTGTCTTGAATATGGAGACCTAAGAATTTTGTATTTGTAACAGTTTTTAATTGTGTTCCGTTTAAAGAAAGAGAAACCTGGGGTAAAGATTTTGTGATACTATTGTGAAATGACATAGACACTGTTTTGTCAGTGTTTACAATGAGACGATTTGCATGGAACCAAGTCGAAAGGTTAGACAAAACTTTTTGAGCATTGGCGTGTTTACATAGTAAATTAGTGTCATCAGCAAAAAGAACCATTTTGCAATCTGATGTGGATGATGACATGTCGTTCACATACAATAAAAAGAGTATAGGGCCGAGAATTGATCCTTGGGGTACTCCGCAAGTAAGTGGCTTTGTTTCTGAAAGACAACGCTCAAGTATTTTATTTTTAGTATAGGATATTTCTACTTGTTGATATCTATCTTTTAAATAAGAAGTTAGCCATTGATGTGGAAGTCCACGAATGCCTAAAGAATGCAATTTGGTAAGGAGAATTCCGTGATCGATGACATCGAATGCTTTGGATAAGTCAAGAAAAACACCCTGAGGATTTTCTCCACTGTCTAGAGATGTGGTAACATCGTTTAAGAAGGAAAATATGGCGCTTGTAGTGGAAAAGGATTTCCTAAAACCGTGTTGATCATCAGAGAGAATGTTATTTTTTGATAAAAAATCTAGAAGACGCTTATAGAATAATTTTTCTAGGATTTTTGAGAAAGTGGGCAGTAGAGATATTGTAGTTTCGAAACGCGTTTTATTCATCAGTCACGTAACATAGGTCAACATATGATGACGAGTAAATATTGTTTGATAACACGTTGGTTCGTATGTAGTCAAAGCTTATAATAATATCCCATGGACGTAAGCGATGGGAGGTAGTTTCTAAGTTCCCAGGAAAATAAACTTTTGTAATCGGATAATATTGCCCGTAGAGCTAAAATATACGATTTAACTCGAGTTCAATCCATTAACATTTCCTTTCCTTTTTTAAAAGATGAATTATCCCTATTATGTTCAAAGAGATTTTGCATACTATTTTCCACTCATATGATGTGTATTAAGAACTTGCATCAATTACATTTTTATCTCTTATTATGTTGCAAGAGCTGTTGTACGTAATTTCTTTCCACCATATCCTCTTATAGTCCCACCATATCCCCTTTTTTATTGGCGTGTCATAGTGGTATTCGCAAACCCGCAACCTATCTTTATCTATTTAGGAGATATTTGAGGTATCCCATCTTGTAAAATCGCTCTGTATAATTTTATTACTACGCAAATTCCTCTTTCTATTACAGTGAATTTTAACATACATTACGAATGAACACAAATTTGATAATCATATGAATTTATATACGATATATTTCTGTTACTCCATGATCAATTTGTCTATAATACATAATGATCAGGTATATTTTACAGTAAGGTGGAAGTTAATTTATATGGAGGATACTTTTTAAAGCACAAAAAATAGTATTTTTTTAAGGTAAAGAAAATTTAATCGAATATATAGAATGTCCACAATTCAATCTCTGAAGTGAAAGTTAATTTGCAAAAATTGAACAGATTTGTGGACTCAAATTTAATCACATCACTTCTTCAAAGTAAAATATCACATACATTTAATACATAAATTCGAACAGTTTTCTTTGTGTTTCGGTACAACAACAAAAATATTTCGATGCCGAAAATATTCGTTGAATATTTCACTGTCAAAATATACTTATTTTGAACTATTTATCACTTATTTTTTATACAATTAGAGATAAATCGAATTATGGGGAGGAAAATGAGACGTAATTTAAATTGTTGTATAAAGTTGTTCTTTGAGTTGATTGAGAAAAGTTTTGTGTTCTTATGATAGCGAATCAGAAATTTAGTAAATAGAGATGGTATAGTATGCCGGAAAATAAAATGTATGTATTTAGTCTTTGAAACGAATATTCACTTGCAATTTCGGTTAATTTTATTTCATTTTGCGACAATTTCGGGTAAAGGTTGGACTGTATTTAAAACTCCCATTGAGGAAAAGTATTTTTCTTGGGATGAAGGAAAAGCTTACAGTTATAAACTGAAAACACAAAAAGGTGTAGTCTCAATGTTCTCCCCTGTTGAACAATTATTTTGGGACTTAAAAGAGACGAATCCTGTTATGTTCTACAAGCCATTCTCTTTTTCTCATCGGACTTGTCGTGGACCCACAGAGTCAAAACACCCGTGTAAATGTGATAATAACCAACGAATACGCAAACATAAAACAGCCAATCACAGCGCCCCCTGCGGTCACGCTGATTGACCCTGATTGGCACCCGCTGGGGATGACGCCATTTGCGCTCGTCCGCACATACGACCGAAGCGCTGCCTACGGCGAATGCTGGAAGCTACCACTGCAGCTGAGGTCACTGCAGCACGCAAATGACATTTCCCAGAAGTACTCGTGATCAATGCTTTGAACCTTATAGAATTATTTTCACAAAGGTAAATATAAAAAACCATGACCGCAAACATTGTCACTAGACTGTGACATCATTCGGTATTTCCGATGTAAATTCACTTCACCATGTATGTTTGAAATCCTCCAGGTTTATTCTAAATTATTTCCTATTTCGCTACATGAGATCTCATTCCATTGTGAATGAGAGCGTGTTATTGGAACCAAGCTATGGAAAATATTTGCTTACATAGATTTATACCAACAAACTTTATTGAGATGTGTGGACAGAGAATGAAGGAATATCCGTTGAAACCATCAACCCCCAAAGGTCGAGCCTCAAAATGTATTTGTGATTATTTATCTATTGAAATGCAAAATGTAATAAATATCACCCTAGTATTTAACATCACTGCTTATTTTTCAATTCTCCAATTTTCGTAAATTCTGTTAATCTCAGCTTCATAATAGATTTACATTCTTAATTTTACATTCTTAGATTTACATTATTTGATCATTTCTTTGCCTCAATTTGAGCAAAATGACAATTTGATTTTTTAATTCATAAAAGTATCATTTAATCTATTTCCTTCTGTAACATTTACGCCATAGTTGGTATTTATTAGAGATCGTAAAGGTCTTTTACTTCCTTACGCCGCGAATTATAAGATCATTTGTGAATTCAAAACTTCTGTTGTTTTCCTGATCAACATTTCTTTACAGAAGGGATTTTAATTCCTTGTCTTTGGGAAACTCCATCCTCGTAACACGTGAGTGGACGTAGAAATAGGTGTGGAAAGAAGGGCCGTTTTACTTCATACTACGTATGAGAACTCAGATGGGACTATAGATGTATATACCATTAATAGTTCGATAGGAAGGATTTGTTCGATCGATCGAATCCCTACCAGATGCTTTGCTATACACACAGCATTTTGCACGGACAATAGGTGGGGGAGTTCTTTGAGAGATTATAGGCATAAAATATAGCAAGCTCTATGAGATAAATCTCTTGATCATGACGAAAGTACGAAATAATCTAAAAATCGTCTTTGACATCGTTATCCACGTCATCGGATCGAATTCGTCACTTGCTACATATGTGATTTAGTCATGTTGGAGGATAAGCTGCTGAAGGATGTACATGTATCTTAAATTTACTTGGAACTATCAAGTAAGAAACATTTTACATGTACATTTCAAGTACTAAAGGAGTACAATATATTGGAACTAACGGAATCTGTATAATACCGATGTACACAATTTAAAATCTTTTTTTTCGCTATGAATATCTTGGACATTTAAGAAAATTCTGAATATTTGAGGACGAGGAAATTATCCCACAGAAGAATTGTTATTAGTACCCAACAACCAAAGAAATTGGGAAGAAATATGGAACATAGCAAAATTAACGGTTTTAGAATTCACATAGGTGCAATATTACAACAAGCTGGAGTTTAAATGTAGATATGAAGAAATAAAATCGTTAAAAAGCTTTGCTGCAAAATGTGCGTGATGCATTAACCAGAAAAAAAGAAAGTTAAGTTACTAATTCTTCATTCTTTAAGTGATTATAGTTCTCCTCTGACTGAAAAAGCCTCTGAATTAACCAGAGAGTATATGTTAGTATTTTCCGAACCATGTTTATTCAACATATAAAATACATTTTAAAAATTTCAAAATAAATATCATTTACTTCCCTGAACAGCGATTTATAATTTTTTTTTTAGTTTATAAAACAAAGTCATGACTTTCACGCGTGAAGTGGTTACAAGAGGAAGTTTATTTGAAGGTTCTATTCAGTCTTAATTTTTGTCAAAATTCTCATAACAATCTATTGATTTTTCATAAATATTTCTTATTTTTTCGTATAAAATGAAATATTAATAATTATATTATGTAATCAGTACTTTCGACTCTCATTAAGATGTACCAAGACTTTCATAAACTTTATTCTTGGAGGAATATTTGGAGAAAACAGCCGTGTCATAAATGCAGCAACCAATCTGGGATGTAACATATAATTGAAAATATTTTTTTTATTTAACATTCTGAAATCAAATCATTTATCCTCTATACAACATAACTGTACACCTAAAAAGAACAATAACACGCAAACATACATATTTATCCGGGAAGTGTCCCGCAACACAACCAGGTACACTCACGTGAGCGCGTTGTGGCGTTTACAATGATACCGTGGGGCGTGGCTACGTTGTTGATGGATTACGGATGAATAATGAATGGCCGTTAATGGGCATGTCTCGTTGAATGACTGGGAGCGAGAAAACGGGGACTAATTCCCAGAAAATCCACATCATTTGCATGCTTCCACCGATGCATCGGACCGCGAATGAATGCTTGGACAGTCGACCTGCGAGGTTCAACGGTAGAGTGATGATCTCTAGACATTGAGGTGTACCACAGGGCTCTAGTATAGAGAGAAACTAGTACATTCCATTATCACAAACTGTATTATATTGTACTCTTCACATTTTGTGACCAATTGACGTATATTTTTCATCCATCCCTTTATGCTTTCATTAACACGTAACAATCGACTAAAATTTTATAGATATTTCACGAAATTTCAAATATTAAATTAGCGTATTAGTTAAAATCGTTCGTATGTATTCTACACTTTTCATTATACTTATATCAGTTATAAAAAATGTGAGAAGAATTAAAAATGGGAGTAAAAGCTCATAAGTGATTACTTTTCAAAGAAAATGAAGTAAAAAGAAATTGAGCAAATATCACAACATATTCTTATTTGCACAAATTATTATTTCACACAAAAAAAATATTTTTCTTGAATTTTAAGGATTCCAAAACCGTGAATGTTCAGAAAATTTTCTTTCTACACTTCCCCACAAATTTGGCGGTGCATTACATTCATCGCTCCATAACTTCTGTTTCAAAATGTGTCAGAGTGAAATTTGAGCAGAGGAAGCTCCTATGTTTTATCAAGATGCACTGAATATGTACCTTTAGAGTTTTTCTAAGCTTATATATTTTTCAAAACAGGGAGTATTCTCCTGAAGGAAATATTTTCTTCTTCATTGGTAGTTTTCTTGAGTAAAATTGTGTAAATAAATAAATGCAATTTAAAATAAAAAACTCACTTTATGCTATACTCTGAACCAAATTTGTGACTTTTCGAAACGAATGGATACCTTGATTTTGTCTCTAAGATATAATGAAATATTTAGTATGTGTCATTGATTAATACAAGTCTAATAAGACAGAATGAGAAAACCCCGAAAATGTTAAAGATTTATGTCATTGGGAATTAGAATGAACGTGAATATGTACTGCCTAAGTTTGACAAAATGAAATATCAAATAAAACAAAATATCATTACTTGAGTGGTTATGTTTTGTTCAAAATACGAGTATCAATATAACTCGTAAATTGAATTGAGTCAGTGATGCGACAAGGACATGTAATTATTGAACATTTATGCAAAAATAATTTATCCATATAATGAATTGTAAAAGTATTCTTTTTTAACCGACATATACTCATTAGTTTTTACTTTTTTATTTATATTTATTTTTTATGTTTCAAAATTTAACAAAAGGTGTTTGATAATAATTGAAGATCTAGTAATATAATTCGCGTTTGTGCAACAAATCATATGAGTATCAGGAGTGAAACAATTTTTACTTCATTTTATTATTTATATTTTATTGACAGATGACTTGGTGTTGTCTTATATTAATATTTATAACCATAACAATAAGCTCGCTCTATATTTCGACATTATTCTTCCCTACCCTCGTTGATCATTTGAAGCTCTCGCAATCGGTAAAAGCTCTTCTTCCTGAACTTCTCTTCCGACGCCGCGAGGTGGTGCGCCGTCACCCAAAGTGCCTGCATTTTAAGCCATCAATATGTCGGTTGTTTGGCTGCGCGGTCTGCCTGCGGCAGTGTCTGCGTCGCGGTTTCCCGGGTGGCAGCGGTGTTGGAAGTGGCGCTTCTGGCGGCTCGAACACGCAACTCCCCTCTCCAAGGCGGAAAAGAAGCTTCCTCGTGCGCCAACCACTCCGACTGCTGCTGCTCAATCGAAGGGAAAACTTATAAAGTTATTAAGCCGATGCTATTGAAACGGACGCGCCGCCAGGTAAATGCGGCAGGGAGAGCGAAAGAGGGCGCGGCGGCGATAGGAGAGAAGCGGATGCGAGGGGAAGGGGTTGAGTTAAGGGTGAGAAAAGAAGGTGAAAGGAGGCGGGGGCTGAAAGAGTCGCTTTGAGAGGATCGCTTTGCCACACCCTGCTCACGGGCTTCCCTCGAGGGAGTACGGCGCGGTCGAAAGAGGTAATGGACCGGAGCGTGTTTGGAAATTATTGCACTTGGCGGGAAATCTCCATAATGCCGCAGACACCCCCGCCATTTCCTTCGGGTTAAAGTGGTGGTAGAAGTGGGGAGAGGACGAGCGACTGCGGTGAGGACCATTAGGATGGCTACACTTTGCGACTAAAGCCGTTCGATGCCACGCACATGGTTGTTCTACAAAAGCGGTGTCCCTCACCGGTCAATGCTCGGTGCCTGGAGCGACGCGTATTCGATTCATCCTGGACAATCCAGGTGCGTGCTGATCCAAGTCTTTCTCTTATACACCCAGTTCAACCATTTCGCTCGACCCCGCCTCCTTCCGTGTCACAAGTATACCTACCCTATGATCCCTTCTCGCTAATTACGGTATTTTCTGCTCCTCCATTGAAGGTACACGGGGTACGAGGCCCGGCCTAAATCACTCGGGGATTTGCATGATAATATTCAATTGTGTGCTCTTACGTGACAAAGATAAATGTACGTACGTTGCATATTCATCGCGGAGTTTGCGGAAAGAGAGAAGGGAAGTGGGAAAAAAAGAGTTAATATAAGCGTTTGGGAGTGACATGAATGGAGTGGGTTCTGCCGGCGGCTGAACGCAATCCTTGAGATTCAATCGGAATGGATCGATGGAATGCATTGATGAAGGAACATTGCTGTAGAAATATTCTTTTGGAGATCCTGTTTGACTTACAGTTTTAAATTCTAGAATCGCAAACAATCCTTTCCACAAGCAATAACTAACAGAGTTCCAAATAACTGATACCAAAGAAACAATTGCCATAAGCAAATATATTAATTTTTAAATAAGTGAATGAAGAAAAGTAAGGAAAAATTATACTGTTAATTTTCAGAACATAACTTTTTGCTAGCCACGTAATGATAATCGGTTAAAAATTTCTCTAGAGAAAAATAAAGTATAATATACACAATATTCTTACTTTCCAAGTTGAATGAACACAGATTCATATTATAAAAAGTGTGAATTTTTATGGTACAAAGATAACTAAAGAATAAAGTTATTTAATGGACATTGATATATTCTCATTCAGAATTCTTTATGTTAATTTCATTAATTAAAAATTCACACCAAGTCACTATCTAGATAATTGTTCTGTGATAACAGTTCTGTGTTAATTATTATAGACAACCTTAAAGCCAGACCCGAAACGTCAACAGATACCATCAAATGTAATAGTGCCAGCGCTCTTCAATAAATGAACAATCTTGATTTTTTTTCAGTATTCACAATTTCTTTAATATTGTGCGTAATATTTAAGTGTAAGTTTTTAAATAAGTTAAATATGAAGTAAGTTAAATATTTAAGTATTTTTAAGTGTAATATTCAGTGTACTAAGAGTATAGGTTGCCCATAATAATTAGCTTAGAATTTGACAAGATTGAATAATAATTTTATCAGACATCATGATATCAAATAATAAAGTAATTAATGATATGCGTTATAGATACGCTACAATTTTACATTACATCATGGAAAATATTGTGTTGTTTTGACGCAAGTACTGTACGGTTTGGAATAATATTTAAAACGAATATTTATTTGTAAAAAAATCAAGATAATAGTTCGTGTTTACAAATTAAATATTTGATTTCTGTTTTCGAAGGATATATTAATTCTTGCAGTTTCAAAAACAAATAAGTATGTTTATACAAAACAATAATATCTCTCAACTTTAACGAATAAGTTTAATGCGTTGAAAAAAATTTGATTATGGTCTACATTTGTCAATATATCTTAACTCCGCAAGAACATTATCTCAATGATGTGCTTATGTTGTTCTGTTCAAGATGTTAAGTGTTTCTTGACAATTTCATCATATGATTCCTCGCTGGAAAAAGTTAATAGTCTATTTTTAAATGTAACTACTACAGCTTAATAAAATTGTATTTACTTAACATTGTACCTATATTAATTTCACAATCTATATCACTGACGATTTCATAAATAATATACGCACGATAGTATTTGTAATGCGCCTGCGGTGGTCGTTTTATGAAATTGTCGTTCGATAGCGAAGGCGCTCAAAGCTACGTGATCTGAAAAAGGCGCAGGTCTCGTCGTGTTCGATAGACAAAATCGATGGTGACGTCTCTATTCGAGAGCTCCGACTTCATAGCCTGACCCAGTTGCGCCACCTGCCCATCGCCTCCTCTACATTGGCATCCTGCAAAGTCTCTATCCTCTTATACCTTCTATCGCAAGAGTCTCATCCTCGGTCCATGTCAAGAGTTAGTTCAAAAAAGAACCCATTTTCTGTCTCCCCTTCCCCCGCCTATTGTAAAGGAAGATTCGTCCCCATTAATGCAGTCTCTCTTCACCATCCGACGTCATACTTCTGTCATCGCCTACGCCACGGAATTAAGCTCCGTTTTCCATTCAGCAGGCGTCGACTGCATGGCTCCCGTCCTCGCACGGAGAACTTCCGAGTTCTCTCCGTCGCGTAGTCGCATCATGTCGTCATCCAAGAGGTCGGCGGGCACACACTTCACCCTTGAATCCTGCAACGCGTCTCAATCTTCTTTTGTCTTCGCACACTTGGTCATAGATACTAGTGACCCAGAATATATTCTCCAAAATAACTTGAAATTTCATTCACTTTGAATGTTTCTACATAGAATAACTTCTCTTCATGTCGGTTTTGATTCCAAATTAATGTTAAAGTTATTAAAATATATTTTGCTACTATGAGGAACGTGATTTTAATGTTGAGTACTTAATCATACCTGATACGAATTCAATAACAAGAACATTAAATTTAATATACTACACAATTATTTTAATGTACCGGGACATGAAAATTTAAAATACTATGCATTAAATTTTGAACAATGTTGTGAAATAATCTATATGAACTTATTTTAATATGCAGAGTTTTAAAACAGTAGAATTTTACTTCCATATCTCCAGCTTGCACGTAGTAAACTTGTGTTGAAACTGCGAAATGTTTTGTATAGTTTTGTCGAGTTAGGAAACATTTATAGAATATTCTCCTATTTCTTTTTAGGATGAAAAAAAAATCGATTCTACATTTACTCTTCACGGATACTAGAGTGTTGTGTTTTTCTGAACAAATCTATACCGTGATTTTTAATCTCGATACTTCTTTTTTTAAATCGTTATACATTTGAAATGTACAATTCATTATTTACGAATAATGTAAAACATTTTGGTATATTGTATATCTATCCTCGACTGTCGTAAAACTAATAGTGTACAAACTACACGTTGAAATGAGAGAGAGAGAGAGAGCAAAATTTCTCACATTATTCCATGTTCATGTTTTCATACTGTTCATATATTTGTACACTACACTTGTTGATTGTTTATCCGGTCAATGCAACTCTTGATTTCTGCAACACTGTTTGGCGTAGAATATCTGCATGAATAGTCCCCAAATATATTAAAAAAAGTGACATTTGGAGTCAGGCTAACCAGAAATTTATTTAGAGAGGGTAATCGACATGTTGCCATAAATACATTAAATACATCGTTTTCATTTTTAAAATATTTGTCTTTAAACTTATAAAGAGTTTTCAGTTGTTTAATTCCTCTTACAATCAAATGTACAATGACAGATAACACAAGATACCATAAATACTAATAATTAAAAACATTTTTTACACGTAGATGAATAAGAGTGAATATTAATAAAGAAGATATTTAAGACTAGAGACATCCTGATTAATTTGTCACTCAATTAAACTTGGCTCACATAACGAAGACCCTAAGGGCACCATATTAAGCACGATTCGAACATTTA
Source organism: Laupala kohalensis (assembly GCA_002313205.1). Taxonomy (NCBI): domain Eukaryota; kingdom Metazoa; phylum Arthropoda; class Insecta; order Orthoptera; family Trigonidiidae; genus Laupala; species Laupala kohalensis. Next base: position 600,704 of record NNCF01125844.1, on the reverse strand, counting down.
GTAACAAAATGATGAACAATGATTGATTTTGGAGCTCCAGAGCCATATTCACCGATACGATAGCGTCTTTGCCTCAGTGATCCCGCTGAGAGGTAGAGCGTGGGTTCAAACCCTGCTCGGTCGAAATAGGTGAGATTTTAGCTGGGGTTTCCCTCACCTACTCTAGATAAATGTCGGTTTGGTACCATAATTTCCCCGGTAACCCAACATCTCTCCTTCTCAATTCCTTTACCCAAGTCCGACTGTTAAGTGGAAGAGCAGGTCTCGTTGCCTAAACCTTGCCTAAAAGCATTAAATATATAATAATAATAAAATATTCAGAAGACTCCGTAATTCGATGTAGTGATGGGAAAGTCAGCTGAATCGAGATACCTTTGTCCCCCAGAAGAAGAACGCCGCATGTGTTACCGTGGGAAGCGTCGTTATAAGTGTTTATGCCCTTGCTGCAATGTATAGCAATGTTCTTCTTCTCTAAGTTTTCTAGCATTCCAAAGGCATGTTTGAATCACCTCGCGATGACTAGGCTTCCAAACGCGCTTCTAAATTGGTTATGCTAGGGTATACTTGCGAATCGACTACATGCAACCTTTGACGTTTGACTGTTCACGATAGAACGCATGATGACTATACCTATACCTTACCAGGGATTCAAACTCATAATCTTTGGTTCAAGGGGAGACCTTTACCTCAAAACATTGCAGCCACGAGGGCAGTATAGTCAAGGAAAAACTAAATAACTATTTTAACGAAATTATTTTTCGTTATCAATATGTAGTATCACCCTTTATCTACAACTTGAACATGTCTTATTAAATTCAATTTCTAATTTCCTTAAAACATTCCATTATTGGGTTCCTTCATGGTCTTTCATTTTCTTCTTAATTTGACTTCTAGCTATGTCGACATCGACCTAAACATTTTCTCCTCATCCCCATCAAATTCCACCGCTTCCCCTCCTTGTCCTGCCCGTGTTCAGCCTGCTCCATATCCTCTTTTGGGGAATGGATTCCACCCCCTTCCTTCCTTTCAATCTGCTCTTCTCCCTTACCCCCCTTGCAGTGGTGGCAGCAGCCGCCAGCACATCCATGGTTCCCGGAGGACGTGTTCTGACGACAGATCAAGCGCTCCTCCTGGCAGGGATCAGAACTAGCAGGGTGCGGGTGTGCAGGTCTTACGGGGATTCCTAATCCTCGAATATGTAATGGGGAAGTGCGCAGATTAATTGACTAATTAAATTGAATGATGGGTTTGGTTATACCCCTTCCCATGGGGCGAGCAATATTTAGACACTATGATTAGTGTTTTGGAATACCACCAAATTGAATGTGATTTACTAATTTGCGTGGAGTTGAATGTGGTTGTTATTTCTCCAGAACTCATAAAATTATTTTATAATGCTTCGTTACAAAAGAGATAGTTCAAACGTATCGGGTTATGTAAAAATGATAAAAATAATAAATGCTATCCGTAGCAAGAATATTAATCATAGGTATTGTTCATTTTTTAAGTCATAGAGAACCCCTAATTCTATATTTTGGTTTGCAGTCATTTATGTTAATCTTCAAAAAAATTGTTTTTTTTCAGATTAAATTCAACAGCGTCGATTTATTATCTTATACATTAAAACTATATAATTTTACAAAGTATGGCAAAGTAAAAACTCCTGTATTAAAAATATTCATTAATATATATGTTTACTAATTTTTAATGAAAATCACATACACAAGAAATATTAAACTCGTACAGGTTTCTTAATAAAACAAACAAAGTATGCTCGGATCTGAACTTTTGAAAATTTAATCTCATACCATACTTTTAATTCGCCACGAAAAGTATTAGAAGAATAGAAACGAATAATTAAAGAATAATTGTTGGATTTAAAAAAAGTAGTTTTGAAATATCAGTTACCTTTTGATTATGCGAATTATAAGAATATATTGGTGAAATATTCTGAAGTTCATTTTTAGTGTTTTCTGCAAATTTCTCACCGAACCCTGGGCTATGTATTTTCAAAGTTTTGCGAACTGAAACCAGAAAGGATAGGAACAGAACACCAAGATGTAAGAAGCTAATATAAGTGGTGGCATATGAGCGCAATTTAACATTTGTTGGAATTATGAAGCATTTTAAGTTTGTTTGTTTGGGATTTTGAGTATCTTTCGTTGCAATACATTACTCGCAATGAGTTCAAACTGTTCTCATTAAAAGATTTCCAATTACTTGTGCGGTTTCGTAGAGATTTCCTCTACCTACAGAGGTGATGAAAAAAGGTGACATTACTGTGTATTTGTGGGCACAGTGTATGAACCTGGGAATAGATATGGACGTAATTCAATATCCAATGACATTAGTGGGGCGTGTTAACTAGATGTTGAGTTAGAAGTACGGAATCTATCCTCCAGTCTCAATTGATACCAGTAATAAATATCTCAAAAAAGAAACTGCATATGCGACGCGCAGGAGGTAAATAACTTTTCTCCCTGCAACTAGTCAAAGCAGTTTTCTTTTTCAATGCCTAAGGCGAAAAAATTGCGGAGTGTTGGGATAGATACAATACACATCAAATGAGTTGTTCTTTATGTTATGTTGATTTAAGCTAGCTGTTTACCGACTTAGATACTTAATGAATGATGGTTTAGTTTCTAATATTGTATCAGAAAGTATAAGCAGTAAAATAAATAATTGTATGATCAATAATGTCATGGAACGGGATGAGTAACTGCCCATGCAAACTTCAGATAGAAATGATTGATCAGAATCGTGGATCACAGCTAGGAACACTGATGGAAAGAGGTTGATTGCAGATGCAGACAAACAGGGAAACGGGGAGTGGCATCAACAACGAGGAGTGATCACGTCAACAGTATTAGTGATTGGGCAAGAGAAGAAGAGAGTCCAGCTAGGGCGGAAGGACACCGAATGCACAACAACGCTTCTAATTAGCTGACACGTGCGACCACGTGGACACGTGCGGATTGCGTCAGGAACTTCGCTACTGCAGCGCTCGCATTGGCGGTTTGGCGAAGCTTTTCTGAGAATTCCCTGACGTACACGATATTGTCGATTCTGTATTTGTAGTTGCTTGTTTCCTGTCAACACATGCAATACTTGAACATTCGGACATGTAAAATATTTCAAACTGCCTTGAGCTGGTGACATCTCGTAACAGTGTGTCCCTACGGCAGTTTCATAAATAAGACTCTGGTCTATCGGATATTTTGTAGATGACCCGAAGAAAAAGTCAAAACGCACAAATTAGGAAACATTTAAAAACTACAAATTTACAAATAAAAATCAATATATCTTACTTCTATATGAAACATATACTGGACGTAGTAAAAAATTTCTAGATTAATTAAATAAGTTATAATCGAATAAAAATTCATCATTTAAGCATAAATCTCCGTGAAATATATTTTTGGAATCACTATAGATCAATTTGTTTTCAAGAAAATTCATATTTCTTGATACTTTATCAACCTTTTTTGTTGTTATTACTTATTTTCATATTTATTTAGTAATTTGGAAATAGTATTGTTTAAGTACTTTAACAAACTTGTACAAACTAATACCAAAAAATGAAAAGCATAAATAATTGATAATAGTAACTCAATTTTCAAAAAAAAAGTCATTAAAAATGTAGTAAAAATATATATACAATACTCACAGTGGTGGATCTACAGGGGGGCCAAGGGGGCTATAACCCTCCCCGCAAATTAGATCTGAACTCTCAACAGGTAAAATTGAAGTTGATAAATGGTATTCTTTGTAAAAGTGTTACCAGATTAATAATTATTAGTTATAATTATTATTGTTATTAATAATACCAGATTAATAAAATTAATAATACCAAATTAAAAAACTAATATTACCAGATAAATGAAATTAATAATGCCCGATTAATAAAATTAATAATACCATATTTATATCTTTATTAAATTATTGTTATTGTTTTTAACAATACCATGTTGTTAATTATTTATTTGATGCATTTTATTTAAAGGTAATACTCATAAAATTTATGTTGTAGAATCATAATTTTTAAACAAAAATGCTCCCTGGTTAGACCCCCCCTTTGATTACGGTCTAGATTCACCACTGAATACTCAATTGTTACTGAATGAAATGGGGTCACTTTTCAGACAGCATTAAATGATCTACTGGGTTCAAACGTATTCCAGAGAATCGTGGTTAGAAATTCAACTAATTATGTCTTATTCAGACACTAACAGGATTTAAGGAAGTTACGCTGATGTCATTAAAATTAATCAAGTTAGTTCTGCATAAGAGATCGAAATTGTCCATTTATTCATCAACATTTTAGTCCACAAAGAAAACAATTTTTGAAATACTGCCTTCCGCGCGTTCACAATAAAAGTAGATGTGTGCTCTCATGGGTGAGCAAAATGTAAAACAAATACTCGTAAATATATATTTTTTAAATTCTTTTAAATTGTGTTATGTTTTATTTGCTTTTATGAAATGTCAGCAGTTGAACAACCAAAGAGGTTGAATGAGAAATCTGTAACACGATAAATCGAAGCCAGAAAAATGGAGAAAAAAAAAATAGAAATTCGATTTCAGACACGGCAACACGATGTGAGTGGGTGACCGCTCAGAGAGGAGTCCTGGATATTGCGTGAGGACATGATCCGATTTCGTTGCCAGGACGACGGGGGCGGAGGGAATTCTACGACTTCATTGTTGATGACGCAGTTGGCGGTAAATTGGTAATTCGAGGATCTCTATCGCAGAAAAAGCGTAAAGCCGGGAATGCGATGAAAGGAGTGGAAATTTCTCGGTAAAAGAAGAGAACTGATTGCATCATCCACTATGACGTAGAGATTAAGAGTAGGTACAAAGAAAATTGAAACTATGTATTTGTAGTTTTTTATAAAATATTTCTCAAAATCATGTAAACTAATTCTATTCGCAAATATGAGTTATCTACTAGTTTAACTGAAAACTCTATTTTGTGAATAAAGTCTTCTGGAATTAGTCGAAGCATTTACCTAGATGTAATAGGATTGAATCAATACGAAATTATGTAATTTGTTATCTAAATCATGCTATGATTACGTTGCAAAATAAAGTTTTTAAATTAAAAGCACTGAAATAATGAAAATATTAATGTGTTCATATATGAATGCTATTCTGACAAAAATAATGATATTTGGTGAACAGAAAATACAATACGATACGTAACGGCTGTCAAGTAATTAGCGCTATCAGATGATGTAAACTCTGAAGATTATATTTTTCATTATTAATGGAAAGGGAATAAATGGATAGCGATAATATTGTATTCTTAAAATAATTATAACGGAAGTAAAACTTGACCACTTTATCAGATATAAAAAAGAGTTATGCTGCAATTATTGATAACGTATGAATGGATGATATATTGCAACTAATTCGCTTGTACTGCATTAATAATTCTCTTCACAAGTTGTGAGTCATTTCTTTTCTATAGAAGTTCATAAATACTGTGGAAAAATACAATATTTTATTAAAATTATACCCCAATTATATAAATACAATTTTTAGTCATTGTCATAATTTGTTTGAATTTTTTTCGATTCATCACATTTATTTTGAGATTAATACCAAATCAATTTGTTGATGTTCATAATGGAAATTTCCGTATATAACGAACCAAAATTTTAGGTATCCATAGAAAGTTCTTACTTTCAACTAGAAAGAGACGACTATTGTTATATTCTGCACAGGAAATTTTATTCAAAATATTTTATTCCGAACTACCTAAATATTTTCAGACTGTATTGTACATTACTGAAAATTTTAGAAGTTTTGTTTAATAACAGGTCATAGTTTTCCATTGATTCAAATGACGTATACAAAATCCATTGTGTTTGTTGCTTAGTGCACATTGTGCTCGATACAAATACTCGCTTTCCCATCGACGCACCTGATCTACACATGCATTGATACAAACCGTCGAACGCATCCAAGTGCGGCGGCAGTGGTTTCATGGTGACATGGTGATCGGTAGCGACGGTGGCGGGCGGCGTCATCGGAAGCAACAGGAGGGGCAACTGTGTGACAGAGGCAACGGGATCAGTTGGAAGCTCCGCGACTCCAATCAAGCGACCCTGATTACGTACGCTCGCGTCTGTCCTACGCTGGAGCCCTGGGGGCCTCCATAGCGGTAGGGTGCGAGGCGACGCGAGCTGCATCTGGTGGAGCGAACCGGGACTATTCGAGCAAGAGCGCAGCCGGCACCATTGATGAGCACTCGTAGCGGCTTGGTCGTGGTCCGTCGACGTGGAGCTGCCTCTGTGTACTATGTGCGGGGAGCTTCCTCTTTCAGGTCCTCAAATGAGTTTTACTAATGAGGAGTTTTATTTGCAGGATGAGATGGCATCGCGCTCACTGTTATACAAAATACTGACGAACTCATCTATTACACCTTTGAAGATTACGCAATAATTTAAAATTTATATTAAATAACTCGAGATTGCTTCAGGAATACCCATAACACGAAATTTATTCATTTGGGGAGAGGGCGGTGGCAGAATTCCATGGAATTTTATTTCAATTTATTATTCATTAAATTAGTGTAAGGCATTGTGTGCATACAAATATTTATAAGATACGAGTAAGTCCTTTCAAATTCAGATACTGAAAGAATAAAGAAAGAAAAGGGTTCTATAGGCTCTAATGACCTTCTTGTTGACAAGCCCTTAAAACCCCACAAAAAAAGGGTTCTAACATAAAAATATATCTGGAGTGTTGTGTTGAGATAATTATTACGTAGGACTTTTTTTCAATAAATTATGTTCTAAAGATTGGAATATTTCCTGTTCAAAAGTACTTCACACTTCGTTTGTATTACACTACAAGAAATGAACAGTATTTTAAAATAAACCTTTAAAGGAGTTTTCTTCTCATCTGATAAACAAATATTTAAACATGTATGATATTGAATACTTAATACGTCACATCTTCGTTGTTGAGATTGTTTAGGTTTATATTAAAACTGAATCAGTATTTCATTAAATGTGTTTGTTTGAACAAATGAAGGTATCATAACACGAAAAGTTTCTTAAGGTAATGTAATGATTCCAATTCGTTTTTTGAAATATATTTTCATAATTTTACTTTCAAATGATTGTCAATCACCTATAACATGTATTAGTTGCCATCACACAAAGTTCAAAAAGTTGCATCGTAAGTTAAAAATATAAATAAAAATTTTTGGTCATAGTTTATATTATGTATGTATTGCTTAGAAATGAAGTGAATCATATTGTAGTTCATCAATCTAGGACAAAATAATTTTAACATAAGGAAATCCATGCAAACTCTGTACTCAAGATGTTAATATTTTCTATAGATAGTTAAATGAATTTACAGTCAAAAGAATACGGTTTGTCCTAATCCCTTGTATATTTTAAACAATCGTTATAAAAGATGAAGATAATATTAAACATGAAACTCAAAATTTATAAAATGAGTAATTATCGTTAACAGCTCCTAAATGGAACCTTATTTTTTTCCAAATGGTTATGACATAAAGATGAACAGTCATGAATCTGGAATGACTCTTTTTATTAAGTGATAATGTAGTGTGTATCTGTGAAGTAAATTAGTTAACAAACATGTACATTGGATCAACTTATATTGAATCGCTTTGCTCGCTGGGTGACTATCACCCCCCCCATACACACACACCCTCTGTTATTGCCTTAGGCCTAAAAAATTATTCCCTCACATTACAGATATTACGTTACTTACAATAATCTAGGAGTTACCATATTTTCCTATTTTGAGATCATTGTCTTCTGAGAGTGAAAAAAAAAGTTATCTGAACATACTTATGCCAACTCATTGATAACGTGAATTCCGTAGATCTTCAAATTCACTCATTTGTCAAGATGTGTAATAAACGAAATTACGAGTCTATTAAAATGAAACTAAATATTGAATATTATCTCTTCCTAGTAGGTTGGGTATGGAAGAGAAAAATGCAACAAAAAAAAAATATATATATAGTTGTATCACGACGGATAATGATAAGTGGGTGGGATTTTCGGCCACTTTTATGCTTTGGATCGAGTGAAATATATGTAGTTTGCATGGCAATAGATGATTTTTGCACGTTTCCGAAAACTACCGCTAAGTGGGGTAAAGTGTAATATCCCACCATAACTCGAGAGTACCTAGAGTTAATTCAACTTGCTACAAGGATGACTGAGTATCTAACAACAAGCTGTTACGATAAGACAACCCTAGCACTCCTCGAGACGAGATGGAGGGTGTGAAATGTAAAAATAAAGGAAAGAAAACTATATTAGATTGACAATCATTGTTTTGGGTACCGTTAAGATAGACAAGGACGCCCCGAGTGCTGCATAAATTAACAATAACCATGTTGTGTGGGATTTATAAATTTATTTTTTCCCAAGTCTTCTTTAAATAATCTGCAATGATGTGTTCCATCTGTTTACATACTATGAAGTTAAGCCAATTGCTAACTAATGAGCGCTCACCTCCTTTGTGAATTGGTACCACGATAGCCTTTTCCCAGTCGCGTGGTAGTGAGGAATTATTTAATGTAATACCAAAAAGCCTGGCTAGGAATGAAATCATGGCTTTCCCACCGAGTTTAATTTCCCCTGGAATTTTATCGTGACCAATTGATTTTTTATTCTTAGTGTTACAAATCCGACGACGCAGTTTCCTAGTATTCAGAACAAAAGTAATTAAATGGGAATTATTTGTCAAATTTAGACTGCCGTTGATAGAGAAAATACCAAAAACCGACGAATAATATATGTTAAAAATATTGATCTTATCCTGAGATTCTGTGTAGAATACACCGTTATTTTTAATCGCTGGTGTACTTTCTTTATTCCCTTTCCGTCTTTTCAGGTGCTTATAAAATTGAGATCAACAGTTGCCTTTATTTTGGAAAACTGTCTGTAAGAAACAGACTTGAGAATTCTTCTTCGCTATTAGTAACTGTCTAGAGAGTTACTGATAGTTAGTCCCTTTTTTTCGATTTTTATTTTGATAGTCAGTCCCTTTTTTTCGATTTTTATTCGCTGTCTTTCGCTTTCAAACGTCTAATGTGACTATTGTAGTATTCAGGGTTGGGATTGTTTTTTAAATTTTTTATGTGGAACGAATTTTTTAATGCTCTTTAATATTATATTCTTAAAGTTTAACTAAATTTCTTCCGCAGAGCTTCCCATACCGATCCATCTCGCGTTATTTTGACGTAGAAAAGACTGGAAATCTGGCACATTTTTAAAATTATATTCATAAACAATTCTTTCCTGTGGTCTAGAAATTTGAGAAGTAGCCCAGTTGACTTCGAAGATAACTGCGCGGTGGTCACTTATACCGTCTACAGTGTCGCAAGAGATACGCTTATACTCCGGTCGTACGAAGAGAACGTCGAGAACAGCTTCCTCTCTTGTTGGTTGCTTCACTACTTGACAGTAGACACAATCCCAAACAAGATCGTTTAATAATGATTGTACATTGCTAATACAATCTTAGTCACCCTCCCAGTCAACATGCGGTAAGTTAAGATCCCCGCCGATAATGCTATTTCTTGATATATTTGAATTGAGACCCATTGTATTAACTATTCTTTTATCGCATGCGTCTCATCACTTGGAGTTCTATATATTCCTGTAATTTCTAGAGATTTCCCTGAAAAACCTTCAATTTCAACAGATATTAATTCGTGAACTTCATCTACCTTAAAGAGCACGATAAACTGTTTTTAACGGAAACAAATCCTCCACCCCCGCGACTCCCACGACCCCTTGTGAAAACCGAAAAATCTGAATGAAATATTTCTGCATCTTTCACGTACTCCAATAGATATGACCGTACCAATAATAATATGTGGTTTATAAATATAAACTAAATTGAGAAACTAAGTTTTTGTTGTATATGGTTCTACAATTCACCTGCAGCTACACTAACGACTCGCCCTGTTACCCGGTCGACGTATTCCGTTTTCTCTTTCTCCGCCGTCGCAGTCTCCCCTTCCACTGTCACCGCAGCAATTGCTTCCCCCGGCGACGCCCCGGATTCCGCCGTCGCTGCAGCCAGCCTCCATTGCCTCCATCGCCGTCTCAGACTCCTCCGTCGCCGTCCTCCGCATCCACGATGTCCGGCGTCTTCCCGCCGTCGTTCGTCCGTCCCTCACCTCCCTCGCCACCGCCATTTCTCACGCTCTCATCATTTGCAACCGCTCTGGCATCTCAAACCAGTGGATTGGTTGAGAACATCTTCGCACTCAATAGACGGGTGAACAGCTTGCCAAGATTTGGCGCTCCACGCCGATTTAACCGAAGCCCGTCTCGAACAAAATGCATTTCACCAATCCAGCTACTGGCGTCCACGAAAGTCATGTTGAGCGCATTCCATACCCGTTCAAATCGATCATTGATTGCCCCGATTTTTTTCCACGACACATCTTTACGGCGCTACACACCACTCAACGTAATGTTGCCGCGAGGGAACTTCTTTTTTGCAGCAGAAACTAGATCATAGACCTCTCCCATCATGTGATTGATATTACGTGATTTGTTTATATCGTTGGTTCCTACATACAAAATTACTGAATCCGGACTGCCAAAATCCCTATTCTTCATAACCCGCCGAAGTTGCTCCGTCCGGATACCAGGAAAGCACTCAACCTTCATTGGGTTTTCATCTTTCCCCACGTAACGAACTTCCAAGTTTCTGACTTTCTTCTCCTACTACATGATCTTCCATACAGGGCTGTCCTGTAGTATTTCGTTCCAGTTCACGCATGCTGGCGCGAAGGTCCTCTATGACTTTGTTTGCAGTTTTTAATTCAGTCACAAATCGCTGGATTTGTTCAACAGAATACCTCCCGCAGATGAAAACACTATTCTCGGGCGTAGAACTAGACATTCCACCGCTACCCGAAGCGTGGAAGCAGCGTCCAAAGGACTCGCATTCCATACCACAACGCAATATTTTATTGCACCCACTACAGAGCACCCGTGATTCCTTCTCGCAAGCGGGATTAACACTTCCAGGGCCGGGATTAGATTTAACACTGCAAATTAGTAATAAAACAGCTAAAGTCACTGCACACAACGTTGAGGTCCTCATGGTAACATCGTCGCCACTGTCGATGACACACGTCGAAGTCGCGCGGACGCAGGTAAAGCGGCCCGCCCAAATACCCACTCGGACGCGGTAATCCCCCAGCGAACAACCCATTTTCGCAATCGCTTATATCAAAAGGAGAGAGCTACTAAGAAGTCCGTACCCCTTGACGACCTGACTGCGATTGACGACGACCTGACAGCGATAGACCTTACATGGCAGGTAACATGCCTTTAACCACCGTGGGCTAGGAGATGGGAATACAGTGGCTTGTAAAAATCATAAAGAATGAGCGATATTGGTATCGAATACACTGGCCCGCTGAAGGGAAGAGAGACGCTCTCAAGGTAATTTAAGTCGACAATCACCACTATGAGAAATGAACACCCTTTTGAGTAGGAGGTGAGAAGGGGTTGAAATGAAAAATAACCTAAAATGACCGAAATTAGTTTTGAGACCATATTTTTCATGACCTCTGAAAGTAGTAATTATATTCCCTAAGTTCATGATTAGCCCTTATACATCCCTAGCACCGCTTGAGAAGGGAATGCAATATAAAAATTATCGAAAATTACATCAGTGGCGAATTCTCAGCTTCGTTGAGCTGATATAATGATAACCGAAACTGGATTTGAAAACTGCATTGCTCGAATCGCTGAATACATAGTGTTATCCTCAGTACCGTTTAAGTCCACGATCAACTTCCTTACACTATTAGCACCCCTAGCGAACGGGATGGCGTGGAAAGATATTCGTGTTGATACCATAGTTATCCGAGTCGCTGAAACAAAAAGTCACGCTCCCGATGCAGCTTAAATTAGCGATTAGCTTCATGCACACCAACAGTTCTATGAAAGAGAATAACATGTAAGAATTATCGGAATAAAATGACATACAGGAGAAAAATTTCACTGTATTTAGTGTCGCTGAGGTGAATGGTGCCACCTCTTATGAAGCACTGCACTAAAAATAAAAAGATAATTCTCTTTTTAACTGAAAATTTAAAAATAACTACAAAAAAGTCCCTTCCTCGGTCACTCATCACAGGAGCAAATACTTGGAAGATACATAAACGTAGATATTTTTAAAATATCAAATATTAATTTTAAAAGTTTGAGACGTCAAGCGTCGTAAGTACTAATACTACTTTCGTATTTATAAATAAAATTATAAATAAAACAACCATCTTTTGATTGTCATAATAGGAATTTTAGTGAGATAAATCTTGAAAATATAAATTTGTTTATAACAAAAGGTAAGTTACCAGTAGCAAACATTACACACTGACGTTTGCAAACATATTTGAGACACATTGTTCAAATTTTGTTAGTATAAATGACAACGCGAGCACGAAACAAAATGTGTGTAGCCTCCATTACTATGTTGTCGCTTAGAACAGTCGATATTAGCAGGCTTCAATTTCTTTGCTACAGCCAGGAATACTGATCGAAATAACACGTGTGGTTGGACAAGATTCCAAACCAAACCAGAAAAGAATTTTCTCCGCTCCATGGGTTTTTGGGTCCATTTTCACAAGTCACTCTTGGCAGAAAAAGCCACACTCAAGGTACACATGGGTCCGAAGTGTCCCAGCGAGGACAATAACTTTCCTAATTACTGTCAGAAGAAAGTGACTTGTAATCATTGCGAATACATTAGTGTTACTGAGTAATACACGTCAGGGGAATATTTTTAAATACATTGGTTTAGAGACATGTTGAAAAAAAACATGTAATTTCTCAAACCCAATGTATTTCTGCATGAATGAAAATTATTCTTACATATGGGAGAGTTATTGTCCATAGGGATGTTTTCCTTGTTTGTTTTTTGCATTTAGGTCTAATAAAACAGAGAATTTTAAAAATCATGCCATGTAAACAAATGGTATTCGTAGTACGTAGTGGAAACTAGTTGATTTGTGTACGATTTTGGAGTTTGGAATGTGTGTATGTTTTTATGTATTTTTAAGTAGTTAATTTAGACCTGATGATGACCAAAATTAAAAGGTCGAAAACACCGGCATGATTTTTTAAAATCTTTGTTTTATTTGGTCTAAAGGCAAAAATAAACCATCCCTATTGAAAATTCTGTTTCTTGAATGTAGATGCTATTTATAATTTCTTTGTACAGTTTGTATAGCACTTCTTTTACATCATTACTTCAGGTCGCATGAAAAAATATAAACTTTTGCTAATGCATTTCATTAAAGTGATACATTTCAAATGATTGAAGGAAAATGCTCTGGAAAAATATTGTATTATAATAATTCATAATTTCTGTTTTTTAAATAGCTGAGAAATGCATAGAATACATTAATCTAATATTAGATATGTTCCATGTTATCTATTAGTATTCTCATCAACACGAAACTTCATTCCAAGCGTACTGTCAGATTTAAATTTAATTAAACTTTGTGCGAAATACATGACATAATTTTGCCAGTATTTTTTCTGTAATTAAAATCCTGTCGTGTGTCCCAGCAGCTCCATTTTTTAGATATCACCCTAAATGAAAAATGGTTTGTTACGCGTAATATTATCAAATATGTACTCCATAATTTATTCTCCACATCCTGCTACATAAGATAAAACTTATGCTTCATGAGGAAACATTCGCAAAGACAGTGCGCTTAATTTTTATTGACCACAATGCAAATCATTTTGTATTACGAGACTTAAAAAAAGGCAATTAAAATAATCCACGACTTTACACCACAATGTTCTTCTTTTACGCTATGAAGATAGTTTTTTTTTTTTGATTGTTTGTGTAAATTTTAGCTGTAGCGTTTCCTATAACAATGTTTCCTATAACACGTCTTCTCTTGACGATGAAGTTTAAAGAAACTTGGAGTTAGTTTTGCGAGAGTACAGTTCTAAAATTTAAAAAGAGAAATTGCATCACATTTCAGAAAATATTTAAGAAAAGTTTTAGTTTTAAATTGTAAGAAAACATTATTTTATTTTAAAGAAGAGCAAGACTCTTATGCTATTAAACGAGAAATAATTATATGTATACATGTATGAATTAATGTACGTATATTTGTAAATAAATAGTTTTAAACGCAAAAAAATAAATAGCAATAAAAATATATAGAAGATTCAGTTAAGAGCATACAAAGTATTAGGTTACATCTGGTCCTCAGGAATCTACAATTTCTAGGTTAAATACAGTAGTAAAATGTCAATCCTTTCTTCTCTTGTTATCTTTGACTGTTGGTCGACGAGAGATCTTTAGTATATCCGGGACTGAATATGAAAGTCGAAAAGTTTATTCCATCAGTAAGTGACATATATTTATTTTCCTCTTTCACTATCTTTAGAGCTATGTCTTTACTCCAAGGCGACAAAGTGCAATCGTTTTATTTTAAAAATTACTTAGTATTCGGGTTGACTCAATAAAAGCAAACTCCTCAAATATCTCCTAAACGAATAAACATATCGTAATGATCTTTTCACTAAGATGTCGTGAAACATGAATAACTGTTTAACTTATTCAAATTTTGGTAGCGTTTTAACTGTAGATGTATTTTTATTGATTTTTGAAAGGAACGTATTTTCGGCGTTACATCAAATCGCAAGAAAAAATATTACAAATATATAACATTCGGAGGATTTGAACAAACAACAACAGAATAACAGCAGTGGGAATAAATATTTGGCATGTGGACATGCAAAAATGGATGCTTTTCAAGCTTCGGCTGGGGCAGCACCCTGGCATAAAGCGAGGTTATTGTCTTACGATTATTTTATAAGCCGTTCCTCTTTTGTTATTCGTTGAAATTCATATCTGTGCTTTCGTCTCTTCACGACTTTGAAACAGTCGTAAAAATATATAGTTCCATTTCAAAAAATCAATAGAAGTGTCAATATCTTTTTGCAGTTAAAATAACTACCAACCATTTGAATACATCAAATTATCAAACCTATGTCAAGACTGTGAAAAACATATTTCGATATCTCTCTATTCGTTTAGGGGATTTTTTAGGTGTTTGTATTTATTGACTTACCTGGTACATTTGAATATTTCTCTAGTTAAATGTGTTTGCACGATCTGATTATAAAGTGAGGTGAGATATTAGTTTTCTCAACAGTTTTCTAGTATAGAGGAATACGATGAGAGAAATAATAGGAAATGTAATATCGTATGAAACAAGTTGCTGCATTGCAGTAATCACTAAACGTTATTCATTTAACATGTACATGACATAATATCAATCACTTTACAAGAATACAAGATTTGGAAAAGTGGTGAAGTATACTCTAGTTACTCAAATTGTAGTCTCAAGTTATACAACACAACAAACATATTATAAAGTCTGCAAATATAATAAGAAAAACAATAGAACAGCTATTAATTGGATAATGTCAAGATTACGAATGATTTCTTGAAGTTATTTTTGCCTGAGGGTCAGTAAAAAGATGCGCGAATGATTTTTTAATTTTTTTTGTGCTATTGCACCAGAGTATTTTATATTTCGAAGTGAAAGCCAGTTTATCCCTAAATTAGATCAATATTACACAAATATTAGCGAGATACGCCGAAGAAAAAATACTATAATGCAACTTTAAAATGTAGGTTTCATTATTAAAGTTTTTGAAATAGAAGTTTGTATCTTATAAATGGAAATGAAATTAAAATTCAGTTAACTGAATCAATAGCGCTGGAACATTTTTTTCTCGACACGTTCAACTTGGCAGAACGTCACTCTCATATTTCACATATTAACAATTTTACTGCTAAACTTAACTCATCAAATATGGTAATGAACGATCTGAGTAATAACACAGAATCATTAAACTGCAAAACATATCAATAACGCATTACAACTACGTATCCATGATGGAATAGTACTATCTACCGTTTTCCAATCACATCAACCCTAATAAAGCAACTCTATATTCTGCGCCATGGGAAAGATTATTCTCCCTCATCAATTATAAATCATAAAATTCGCATTAACAGCCGTGATCTCACTATTACTTCCGTGCACAATGCACGTCCAAGCGCTAATGAACTAAGTTGCATTGCGGGATGCCTATCTTCCCCTGGGTACTGGGCTGTGTCCGTGGCGGGCCGCCAAGGTGGTAGTAGAGTCCTTAATTGAAGAGAGAACTGTCAGTCACGTCCACAACTTCAGAACGCGTTATGTCATAATATACTAAGTACAAGTTTCCATGGTTCCTTTGGCACTAGTAGTTATTTGATGCTCGCCTCTTATTCGTGGAGTAAGAAGAATGAGAAGACTCGACTCAATCATAAGACCAACTACAGCTGATTGACACTACTATGAGAAACTGCGCGTATTATTTTCCTTAAGTACGAGAAATTCCGCATGAATTTTTCACTTCTGACGGTTTTCTCTTGATTAAGGTCTCTGGGTAGTAGGAGCTTCACTCCCCAATGGCGGCCGGCGAAGGCAGGCGATGTTCACTTAAGTGGCCAGATCGCGTCACTGACGAAGACAGTGATGGTGAGAGGGGTATAGGAAGGGAGATGGTGGATGGGTGGATTGTGGGGGAAGGGAGACAAGAAAGGCGAGCCAGCCTTGTGCCCGACTGACACCCAATTGTGCGCAAGACAAAGCTCTAGGCTAATTATCAAAGTTAGCGCAGCCACCGCTGCCACACCCGCCCTCATTGGCAATGTGGTTGCTTCGACCCTCGCTCACCGACAGCGCCATCGTCGCTCCTTTCGGTTTTCAGCTGATTCTGACCTTTCTATTTTTTAAATCGAAATTTAGACATTTTTCACGTCTGGTATTCGAGTAATTACGATAAGTACGAGAAATTTAATTAAAACGTGACCTTCAGATTTTGATGAATAATTCCGTCTTCTATATTTTTCAATGAAGAAATACGATTTATGAAATTCGGTTTCAAAGCAGACTGAGTGCCCTGGATATTTAACTATAATTCTCTATGTCTCTATGTTGTTCTCTATATTGTAAACACTGACAAAACAGTGACTATGTCATTTCACAATAGTATCACAAAATCTTTACCCCAGGTTTCTCTTTCTTTAAACGGAACACAATTAAAAACTGTTACGAATACAAAATTCTTAGGTCTCCATATTCAAGACAACCTCAAATGGAATTGTCACATTGACAATCTTAATTCCCAATTAAGCAATTTGTGTTACGCATTCCGAATCTTAGTTAACGCAGTTAGTCCACGTATTTCCCGTTGCGTTTATTTTGCAAACGTTTACTCCCATTTACGTTACGGCATTACCTTCTGGGGTAATTCCGGTCAGAGTATTCAAACTTTCAGAATTCAGAAGAGGATAGTTCGGATAATTTGTAAATCTCACCCCCGAAACTCTTGTAAACCTTTATTCAAGGAATTAAATATCTTAACACTTCCCTGCATTTATATTTATGAAACGGTCGTGTTTGTTAAGACCGAATTACTGAAGTGCCACCCTTGCTTTATACGAAACAGTCTCGTTCACGAACACTATACACGCAATAGTAGTAATATTCATCGCCCTAGAGTGTCAACCACTCTTTGCCAAAAGGGACCATACCATTCGGGAATCGTTCTATATAATTCCCTGCCCAAGAATATAAAAGATATTATGAAATTGAATCTATTCAAATCAGCGGTTAAAAACTACTTCCAGCACCAGTGCTTCTACAATGTAAAAGAATTTATTGATTTTAACAAAAGTTAAATTCGTCTTGTACTTTATCACGCCATTGCTGTAGTACTTTTTAAACAACTTATAACAATTTCAAAAACTATTTTCTTGCATGATTGTGTTGTCTTATGGCTCATATTAATTTAGTTTTATGTGTACTCAACTTTGGCACGGTTGTGTACATAAATTCTGTAGCCCCATCCTGGCCCGGGTTTTTCTCCGTTTTTCCTTCTGGTAGAGGCGGATTTATCATACAGGTTCTCTAGGCTTTGTCTAGGGGCGTGTTTATTGTAACAATAAATCGTGAATTTAGTGTTATTTCAATTCTTATGATTTTTAAACACTATACTCAGAATAATCTATAGTTCGATAATAACTTGTACATGTAATTTTTTGCTTAAAATACAAACATATTGACATTCTATTAGTATTATAACTCGCAGCTAACTTTTTATCTTATCTAGGAATTTTTGCTGAATTTGTTTTGAATCCGCCTCTGCCTTAGGGCCCTTGATCGGAATTGATGGGATGGTCCCTTGCTTGCTTCCGGAGAGTAAATTAGTTTTTTTTCCTCCACGTGGTCATAAGTAGTTTGCACTGTTTTTTTGACAATAAATTTATTTATTTATTTATTTATGTAAAAAGAGTACAAGTTAAATTACTAAGAAGTACAAAAACATTTACTTCATCAGTCATAGCCTTATTTATTTATATATAAGATTTCTCACCATATTTGGAATCATGTAAGAAAAAATAATGCAGCAAAAATGGATCAATATCATTTTGCATACGTCCTCAGATAAAATAAAGTGTACTTCAGTGAACATTATGGGTATCAGTTCTATAATTAATTCAGTTTCCACGGCCTCATCACTCGCAAATTAATAATAGTGAGGAAATCCAGGGATATAACTTATGACCGTGCACTATTAGATACCATAAATCCCACATTACAATATACGTATAACCGTAAATTCATAAGCAAGTACATCACTTTGGCTATAGTTTTTCAACAAATATGCTTTCTCCGACGTGGAGCACGCAAACATCGTACATAAAGGGATATTAGTAGTTATTTTGCAATACAATAAAAGTGAAGGATTAAATAATGTTCCAGAACCACCTTGTAAAAAGAACAATTCATAGTTTTGTATCATGTTTATTTCGCTTACATTCTTTATCGGTGATGTAATGGGTATGAAAACATTTAAATAACAAAATACGAGTAGAATACGAATAATATATATATATATATATATATAT